>CAJQUW010009037.1:0-120583 GCA_907163375.1 Prostheceraeus crozeri | reverse complement strand
TGTTGGTCTAACTGGACTAAAAGGAAATAATTTGACGTTCAGCCACTATTTGAAACTGTTTATTCAACTGAAAACGCAGGAAAAGCTGTAGTGATAGAAAGATTCAATCGGACGTTAAAAAATAAAATTTTCAAAAAGTTTACTCAGCAAGGAAATCAGAAATGGTTGAGGATATTACCAGGAGTTGTAGAAGAGTACAATAATAAAGTTCATTCAGGTATTGAAGAAACCCCAAAGAATGCTTCTGACGACCCTGATTTAATACGAAAGAAAATATTCGAGAATAATTATTCGAATGAGAGTAATCCGAATTTGCAGAAACTTAAGCCGAAATTTAAAATTGGAGATAGAGTTAGAATATTTAAATATAAGAACAAATTTGAAAAAGGCTTTGTTGGCTATTGGACTAAAGAAATATTTGAAGTTTGCAAAATAAATCAAAGTTATCCGATTACTTATGAAATTAAAGATTTAGATAATGAGAATATCAGAGGCCGTTTTTTATCAAAATGAATTACAGAAAACAGAGCTTTAACCTCTAGGTGGCGCTTTAGCTAGCTTCGCTTGAGTTATAGATTGTTTAACTCTAACATAATATCTAGAAATGGTACTCCTTTTTGTAATTTAAATAAAACATAAAGACATAATTGTCCACAATAAGTTGTTCCCGGTTTTTGAATTTGAAATGTATTGTATGTTCCCGTTCCAAGTAATTCTTTTACTTCATTTGTAGGGGGCAAACCGTATGAATCGAACCAATAGTTCTCAGCCTCCGGGCGATCAAAATAATAGTTCTGCTGATGATTTTTAACGCCTGCTGACCAATGTACACCTTTTTCATTTGACGTATGAAGATTTGTTATGAAATTTACAGTTATTGATGGCCTATTTTTTAGGAATTGTAATTCATCCCTCATCAATATGTGAAAATTCTTTATTCCTAATCGATTAGCGATTTTTTTAGGTCGAAATTCGTTGTTGTCTGTGTTCCATATAATTTCAAAAACTCATTTATGTTGCTCATTTTATAATAAAAAAATTTCTTAAGGGTCCCCTAGAAGACAGAAGGGAGGGGGTATTGATTTAAAACTGTTCTCTAATGATGTCTTTCCTTACTACTTATTCGATTTTGAAATGATTATATTATAATTATCGGAGCGAAGCTCCTCTGGCTTTAGCCGATTCTAATCTATATTGTTTTATATATTTCAATTTTCTTCATGAACTTCATTTGTAAAATATGTTTCATCGTTAAAATGATTGTTTAAAATTGTCATAACAACTATCCCGCATGTCGCCGTCTATGCGTTCTAAATTTAGAAGAAGAATTTTATTGTCATTTGCTTTTATTGTCAATGCACTCTTATGTGCTTAATCTATTCATGTCTTCACAATGGGAAGTACTTTACTACCCGTATGTGTTTGGCAAACGCTAAATGAATTTTGCAAATCGATTTCTAAAACTGAATTTGAAAATAGACTTTGCAAATGGATTTTGAAAATAGATTTTGAAAACAGATTCTGAAACGTAGGGGTAAATTGAAATGTCAAAACTTTACGCACGCGTAAGTTGAAATGTCAAAAGTTTACCGATGGGTAAATTGAAATGACAAGATATAGCATGATAATTTTAGGGGAAAGCTGCTAGACGTTTCTCTCTCTTCAATCTCTGTCTCTCTCTTCAATTATCAGGCAGTGTACGGGTTCATTGAATAATTTTGAGTTTATGAGTTACAATGATCTTCTAGTTCACACAATTAGTACTTTAAATAATGTTGAGAATACAATAACGAAGAATGTCTAAGTAATAATTGCGTCTTCTTAATTTATCATAATGCTCTAATCTTAATAATAATTGAGATCCATTTCACTTGTTTTTAACTGTGATAACGAAGGATATATTCTTGCGGTTTCTTCCATTTCTGAGGTTTCTTGCACTTTTGTTCCTTCCATTTCTGAAGTTCCTTCCATTTCTGAAGTTCCTTCCATTTCTGAAGTTCCTTCCACTTTTGTTTCATCCATTTTTAAAGAAATATTTTTAACGGGCGAAGCCCTGAACCTTCGGTTCGCAAGTCACATGATATATTTTAAAAACCTGAAAGATGGATAAAATTCATGAATTTGAAATTCTCAACTTTTATGATTTTCGGTGTCCTAGAACGGTCATGATTTAAGCAATGAAAATCGAACCGAAGGTTCTAGGGCTTCGCCCGATTGTTATTCTCAAATTTTGAGATACTCAACTTTTATAATTTTTAGTGTCCTAGAACGGTCATGATTTTAAGGGTGAAAATCGAACCGAAGGTTCTAGGGCTTCGCCCGATTGTTATTCTCAAATTTGAGATTCTTAACTTTTATGATTTTCGGTGTCCTGGAACGGTCATGATTTTGGGGGTGAAAATTGTAATTCTCAAATTTGAGATTTTGAAAAATTTGAAAAATTGGGTATGTTTAAAAACGCCCAAATCGGAGCGAAGCTCCTCTGGCTTTAGCCGATTTATGAATTTAGGTCTTCATAACCTGAAAAAGGGTTCAAATTCATGAATTTATGTTGTTTTTAAAAATACCATTTTTTCAAAAAATGGTACTTTTTGAATAGACTAAATTCATGAATTTAGGTCTTAAAAACCTGAAAAAGGGACTAAATTCATAAATTTATGTCGTTTTTAAAAGTACTAATTTTTTTGATTTTATGGTGTCCTGGAACGGTCTTTTATCCATTACTAAGTGCCTGAAATGCTCAACTTGTATCTAGACTAAATGTGGACACACATTTTAAAATGTTACACACAATTTTGGATAGTCTCCACAAAGTTACATTTATTTACGGAGGAGGCACACATTGATTTAGAAGACAAAAGTCATTCCACGTGTCTGGACTGGTCACTAGTGTAGTCATGCATCGATAATAGATAGTTAAATAGTAGTAGGCTACTCTACATGCTGTGGATATATCTTCTAAATTATTGTATAGTGAAGTCATATCTTAAGACTATTTATCCAAGTACGTGTGATGATTGTCACATTGTGGAGTCTCCACGCTCACGCCCATTGATTAGGCAAGCAACGATGCTTGATACCAATTTGACGGAATGCTTCAGCTATTACGACGTTGCTGACATCAATCAGGCTAATGTTGATCAGTATCATGGCATCGACAAGTTGTTTCTTGTAAAGCTGTAAGGGGTCTTGTTAGTACAGAATTGCCCTACAGAATTGCTGTTGAATGATGTCGACATCAATTTATCTCAAAATGGACTTAGCACACATATATGTCATACACATGAGCATAATCATCAAATGGTCAAAACCATCCCATCTGGTCAGTACATTTCTTGCCTGTTTATCGCAATTTGTCATCAAAGTAAACACCGATCGACGGCTTCAACGCCGTCAGCGTGAATTAGGGAAAGCAGTTTATCTGTTCTCCTCTAAATCTGCGAACAAAGTCCACTACGTTAATCAATCTTCCACATGCTTAATGGAATTTGGCCAGAGGGCTCAATGTGTGATGCTCGCCAAATGGGATCTCGTGTGTCGCTAATGCATTGCACACTAGGTGTTGCACATGTAACACGTTGACGCTTTAAGACTTAACCCTTTCGCTGCTGAGGCAAATTTTGTCTCATTCCCTCAGGTGCGGATGGTAAGTTAACTTACCATGATCAACATTCTCCTCAGTGCGGGATGGTAAGTTAACTTACCATTGATAAGATCACTCATCTTATCACCTAAAACCCATGTTCGAATGCAAATGACACATGTTCAACTTGTTTCTCTTCATTGCTTTCTCAACTCCTTTATGCGCCCCACGGCGAGCGCTGATGTTTTTTCTAATATCTGACATTCTCATTATCTCATTCTACTGATAAGGTGTCAAAGCTTTGAAACCGCTTTCTGAAGAAGTTGCTATATACCTCCAAATTGCTCGCACCTTATCAAATTGACGGTTCCCTTGTTCATTGGTATGAAATTCAGATATGCGTGGTCATAAAGAAGCGATCATTTTTCCATTGCCTTCGAGACTTTTTGATCAACATAATAATCGGTATTCACTATTCAGAGATAATTTATTGCAGTGAGACATTTCTTGCTGCGGACATTTTGTATCCATTTGAGTGACATCGTATTGAATTACGTCTCTCGTCAATATAAAGATGATAAGAAGTAGAATATCAGAAATTTTAAATCGAAAAACACAGGCGCTAGAACGCAAAGAAATGACTTGATAGATGATACGAAATTTTATTTTATCATCGATTTGCAATAACACATTTTATTTATACATTCTTTGTCCGATACACCGTTATCGGTTTAAATTAAATTAAGTGTGTGCAGTTTCAGTGAGGTGATGTCATGCATCTACATATGGGCGAAATGGACATGATAGAATCAAGCTTGACAAACGCGTTTGTCAAGTTCATTTGATTCTATCATGTCAGGACTATACACATTTGATTTACAAAACATGCTTTGAATACTCATACGATGAAGTTCTTACATTCATTTATTTCTAACGTACACACTGTTGAAACTTTATTTTTCAACTTGTAAACTGTTGAAACTTTATTTTGTTTCTAACATATAAACAGCTAAAACTTTATTTCTAACGTACACACTGTTGAAACTTTATTTTTAACTTGTAAACGGCTGAAACTTTATTTCTAACACGATTCTATCATGTCAGGACTACACACATTTGATTTACAAAACATGCTTTGAATACTCATACGATGAAGTTCTTACTTTCATTTATTTCTAACGTACACACTGTTGAAACTTTATTTTTCAACTTGTAAACTGTTGAAACTTTATTTTGTTTCTAACATATAAACAGCTAAAACTTTATTTCTAACGTACACACTGTTGAAACTTTATTTTTAACTTGTATTGTTGAAACTTGTAAACGGCTGAAACTTTATTTCTAACACGATTCTATCATGTCAGGACTACACACATTTGATTTACAAAACATGCTTTGAATACTCATACGATGAAGTTCTTACTTTCATTTATTTCTAACGTATACACTGTTGAAACTTTATTTTTCAACTTGTAAACTGTTGAAACTTTATTTCTAACGCACAAAGCGCTTAAACTTTATTTCCATCATATACACTATTGAAACTTTATTTTAATCTGTAAACTGTTGAAACGATATTTTCATTTACAACTAGTAGAATGCTGAGTCCAACTTGCAAACTAGTAAATCCTACGATCGTACTTTACAAACAGATAAAACTTTATTTCTAACGTAGACACTGTTGAAACTTTATTTTTAACTTGTAAACGGTTGAAACTTTATTACTAACGTACACACTATTGAAACTTTATTTTTAATTTGTAAACTGGTGAAACTTCATTTTATTTCTAACATACAAGCTGATAAAACTTTATTCTTAACTTGTAAACTGGCGAAGCTTCATTTTATTTCCAACATACAAACAGATAAAACTTTATTCTTAACATACGCACTATTGAAACATTAGTTTTAACTTGCAAACTATTGAAACTTTATTTTTAACTTGTAAACTGGTGAAACTTTATTTCATTTCTAACATACAAGCAGATAAAATTTATTCTTAACTTGTAAACTGGCGAAACTTCATTCTATTTCTAACATATAAACAGACAGAACTTTATTCTTAACATACACACTATTGAAACTTTATTCTTAACTTTTAAACTGGTGAAACTTTATTATTAACTTGTAAACTGATGAACCTTCATTTTATTTCTAACATACAAACAGATAAAACTTTATTCTTAATATACACGCTATTGAAACTTTATTTCTAACGTACACACAATTGAAACTTTATTTTTTAACTTGTCAACTGGTGAAACTTTGTTTTAATTCTAACATACAAGCAGATAAAATTTATTCTTAACTTGTAAACTGGTGAACCTTCATTTTATTTCTAACATATAAACAGATAGAACTTTATTCTTAACATACACACTATTGAAACTTTATTTTTAACTTGTAAACGGCTGAAACTTTATTTCAAACGCACAAAGCGCTTAAACTTTATTTCCATCATACACACTATTGAAACTTTATTTTAATCTGAAACTTTATTTTTAACTTGTTAACGGTTGAAACTTTGTTTTATTTCTAACATACAAACAGATAAAACTTTATTCTTAACATACACACTATTGAAACTTTATTCTTAACTTGTAAACTGGCGAAACTTCATTTTTATTTCTAACATATAAAAAGATAGAACTTTATTCTCAACATACACACTATTGAAACTTTATTCTTAACTTGTAAACTGGTGAAACTTTATTTTATTTCTAACATACAAGCAGATAAAATTTATTCTTAACTTGTAAACTGGCGAACCTTCATTTTATTTCTAACATATAAACAGATAGAACTTTATTCTCAACATACACACTATTGAAACTTTATTCTTAACTTTTAAACTGGTGAAACTTTATTTCATTTCTGACATGCAAGCAGATAAAACTTTATTCTTAACTTGTAAACTGGTGAACCTTCATTTTTATTTCTAACATACAAACAGATAGAACTTTATTCTTAACATATACACTATCGAAACTTTATTTCTAACGTACTCTTATTTCTAACATATAAACAGATAGAACTTTATTCTTAACGTACACACTGTTGAAACTTTATTTTTAACTTGTAAACGACTGAAACTTTATTTCTAACGCACAAAGCGCTTAAACTTTATTTCCATCATACACACTATTGAAACTTTATTTTCATCTGAAACTTTATTTTTAACTTGTAAACGGTTGAAACATTGTTTTATTTCTAACATACAAACAGATAAATCTTTATTCTTAACATACACGCTATTGAAACTTTATTTCTAACGTACACACTATTGAAACTTTATTTTTTAACTTGTAAACTGGTGAAACTTTGTTTTAATTCTAACATACAAGCAGATAAAATTTATTCCTAACTTGTAAACTGGTGAACCTTCATTTTATTTCTAACATATAAACAGATAGAACTTTATTCTTAACATACACACTATTGAAACTTTATTTTTAACTTGTAAACGGCTGAAACTTTATTTCAAACGCACAAAGCGCTTAAACTTTATTTCCATCATACACACTATTGAAACTTTATTTTAATCTGAAACTTTATTTTTAACTTGTTAACGGTTGAAACTTTGTTTTATTTCTAACATACAAACAGATAAATCTTTATTCTTAACATACACACTATTGAAACTTTATTTTTTAACTTGTAAACTGGTGAAACTTTGTTTTAATTCTAACATACAAGTAGATAAAATTTATTCTTTACTTGTAAAATGGTGAAACTTCATTTTATTTCTAACATACAAACAGATAAAACTTTATTCTTAACTTGTAAACTGGCGAAACTTCATTTTATTTCTAACATATAAACAGAGAGAACTTTATTCTTAACATACACACTATTGAAACTTTATTCTTAACTTTTAAACCTGTGAAACTTTATTTCATTTCTGACGTACAAGCAGATAAAACTTTATTCTTAACTTGTAAACTAGTAAATCCTACAATCTCATTTACAAACAGATAAAACTTTATTTCTAACGTACACACTGTTGAAACTTTATTTTTAATCGACAAACTGTTGAAACTTTATTCTATTTCTAACATACAAACAGCTTAAACTTTATTTTTAACACTAGAAAGACCGTTGGGTCAATTGACCCAGAAATGATAATATTTGAATCCGTACACCTCTAAAAATTTGCAGTAGTTGACTTATCTCCCTCGACTTTTCCTAAAACTGTAATGTGTTGAATATAAGCATAAAATAAATTTCACGGATTTGTTAGTTTCGATTTCTATTACCAATTATGCATGAAAGACCGTTGGGTCAATTGACCCACTTCATTCCTACACTCTAACGAAGCCATGCCTGGGCGTTCATTCACTGGTCGTGCATGCGCTTTTTGTTACAGTCAATGAACAATGCGCCTACACTCTAACGAAGCCACGCCTGGGCGTTCATTCACTGGTCGTGCACGCGCTTTTTGTTACAGTCAATGAACAATGCGCCTACACTCTAACGAAGCCACGCCTGGGCGTTCATTCACTGGTCGTGCACGCGCTTTTTGTTACAGTCAATGAACAATGGGTCAGCACTCCATACTTTCTTGCTCTATGATATTGAAGGTGACATTATTGATTGGCTATTTTCGTGAACGGAGTGTGGAGTAGCGTTCACTGCTATCGGAGGAAGTGTCAATGTTCATTTTCTGTCAGGATGGCTGCACGATCACGGCGCACGGCAGCTGAAATCGCGCAACTGCTTATAGCTAATGTGGATTCCGACGAGAGTGGAAGTGACGATGAAACTGAAAATGGACTTGCCTACGATCCATCTCCTGCAGTGAGCGATGAAGAGGAAAGTACTGACGAAAGTGAAGACCCTATTGAAAGAGAAAGCGTCAGAAGAAGTGCTGAAGCGAGAGAAATGCAGTTTACATCCTCTGATGGAACTCATTGGACTCGGGTGGATATTGGAAGCGTCACTGACAGAGGAAGTGCACCGGCACGAAACATTATACGACAAAGACCTGGTGCAACTCGTTTCATTTTGAACAGCCGCTATCATCATTCTGGAGTCAAGAATTTGGAATAAATGTGTTCAAGGAGACAATGAGCAGAAATCGATTCAAGGACATAAAACGCTATATACGCTTTGATGATAAAACAACCAGGTCAGAAAGAAGAGAAGCCAACAAGTTTGCAGCAATTCAAGAGCTATGGGAATCAGCAATGAAAAGGTGCGGTGATGCTTTTTTTCCTGGACAACACACAACTGTCGATGAACAGCTATTCCCCTGCAAGTGTCGGTGCCCTTTCTTGCAATATATTAGCGCAAAACCCGATAAGTTTGGAATCAAATTTTGGTTCATTTGCGATGTTGATAGCAAGTATGTTTTGAACGCGGTTCCTTACACAGGGAAGGATGAACAACGTGATCCACGCGTTTCTGTTCCTGAATCAGTTGTCATGAACTTGACCAAGGCTTACACCAACAGTGGCATTTCAGTGACGACTGATAACTTTTTCACCTCCAGCTCCTTGGCCAAAAATCTTTCTCAGAGGAACATAACTCTGTTGGGAACGATTCGACAAAATAGACGTGAAATTCCAAGGGAAGTTGCACAGTGCCTTGCTTCAAAGCATATTCCGGTTCACTCATCTGCATTCTTCAAGTCTGAAAACCAAATGCTTGCGGCTTACAAAGTCAAAACAACCAAAACTGTGCTGGTTTTATCAACTGAGCACAGATCCGCGAAAGTCGATGAGAACCATCCAAAGAAAAAACCGGAAATTATCACGAAATACAACAACACGAAATACGGCGTTGACATTTCCGACCAAATGTTGAGGTTGTATTCTACAAAGTGCGCATCAAGGCGATGGCCGCTTGCGGTTTTCTTCAACCTTTTGGACATCTTATGCCTCAATTCGTGGATCTTGGCGAAGGAAATGAACATGAGAAGTGCAAGAACACGCAGAGAATTTTTGTTACACATCGGAAAGTTGTTCTGCAGCAAGGCACCGTCCCGAAAGCGTCCACCTCATTTCAATATTTCTACACTTCGTTCTCAAGCCCTGCAGAGCGGATCATCTGAAGAACGGACGAGATGTCAAACGTGCAAGTCCAATAAGACAAAGGTAACATGCTGCTCCTGTCACAAGTTTGTTTGTGGCAAGTGTTCCTCTCCCCTGTGCAATTCGTGCAGTTCCTCTTAGACAGTCAGATGAGAGAGAATTCTTATCTCAACACTTTCAGCTTTTGTTATTACATATTTCAATAAAAATTGTTCACCGACATTATGTATTTTTTTTTGTTGTGGGTCAATTGACCCAACGGTCCTTAATGGTTAAAAAATTTTTGGTCTTTCTAGTGTTAACATAAACACTATTGAAACTTTATTTTGTAATCTGTAAACTATTGAAACTATATCTTTCATTTACAAATAGTAGAACGCTTAGTCTAACTTGCAAACTAGTATATCCTACAATCTCATTTTACAAACAGATAAAACTTTATTTCTAACGTATACACCATTGAAACTTAATTTCTAACTTGTAAACTCTTGAAACAGGTATAATTTTATTTTTAATTTACACTTAGTCTAACTTGTAAACGGTTGAAACTTTGTTTTATTTCTATCATAGAAACAGATAAAACTTCATTCTTAACTTGCCAACTGGTGAAACTTCATTCTATTTCTAACATACAAACAGATAAAACTTTATTCTTAACATATGCACTATTGAAACATTAGTTTTAACTTGCAAACTATTGAAACTTTATTTTTAACTTGTTAACGGTTGAAACTTTGTTTTATTTCTAACATACAAACAGATAGAACTTTCTTCTTAACTTGCCAACTGGTGAAACTTCATTCTATTTCTAAAATACAAACAGATAAAACTTTATTCTTAACATATGCACTATTGAAACTTTATTCTTAATTTGTAAACTATTGAAACTTAATTTCTAACTTGTAAACGGTTGAAACTTTGTTTTATTTCAATCATAGAAACAGATAAAACTTCATTCTTAACTTTCCAACTGGTGAAACTTCATTCTATTTCTAACATACAAACAGATAAAACTTTATTTTTTAACTTGTAAACGGTTGAAACTTTGTTTTATTTCTATCATACAAACAGATAAAACTTTATTCTTAACTTGCCAACTGGTGAAACATTAGTTTTAACTTTCAAACTATTGAAACTTTATTTTTAACTTGTTAACGGTTGAAACTTTGTTTTATTTCTAACATATAAACAGATAAAACTTTATTCTTAACTTGTAAACTGATGAAACTTCATTTCATTTCTGACATACAAACAGATAAAACTTTATTCTTAACTTGCCAACTGGTGAGACATTAGTTTTAACTTGCAAACTATTGAAATTTTATTTGAACTTTGAAGATAATAATAATAAACTTTGACATAATTTATCATGATGAAACTTCATTTTATTTCTAACATATAAACAGATAGAACTTTATTCTTAACTTGTAAACTGGTGAAACTTCATTCTATTTCTAACATATAAACAAATAGAACTTTATTTCTAACATACACACTATTGAAACTTTATTCTTAACTTGTAAACTATTGAAACTTTATTCTTAACTTGTAATCTGATGAAACTTCATTTTATTTCTAACATATAAACAGATAGAACTTTATTCTTAACTTGTAAACTGGTGAAACTTCATTCTATTTCTAACATATAAACAAATAGAACTTTATTTCTAACATACACACTATTGAAACTTTATTTTTAACTCTTAAACTGGTGAAGCTTTATTTCATTTCTGACATACAAGCAGATAAAACTTTATTCTTAACTTGTAAACTGGTGAACCTTCATTTTTATTTCTAACATACAAACAGATAGAACTTTATTCTTAACATACACACTATTGAAACTTCATTTTTAACTTGTAAACGGTTGAAACTTTATTTTTAACTTATAGACTGTTGAAACTTTATTTCTAACTGGTAAACTGTTGAAATGATATCTTTCATTTACAAATAGTAGAACGCTTTGTCCAACTTGTAAACTAGTAAATCTTGTTCGTCATCGAATCTAACTATTTAAATCTTCATCATGGAAATCAATGTTCCACAGTCGGAGTAAAAGTTTGAGATGATACACTCCTGGCAAACTAACTCATGAAGTAGCTTTGCTGTGTTACATTTCTATCTGTAAACATATGGTAATGTTAAAGTGAATCTAAAACTTTTCAGCTTATTAATTGTTCATCGTTGCATCAACGCTTTAACTCGTGAAACAGTTATAATTTTATTTTTAATTTACACTTAGTCTAACTTGTAAACTAGTAAATCTTGCGATCTTATTTTTACAAACAGTTACACCTTTATTTCTAACGCATACACTATTGAAACTTTATTTCTAACTTGTAAATCTTATGACACTTCATATGGGTGATGATGGTAGATGAAATAGTGTTAAATAAAATTAAGATGGCTTACACTTCTGATACAGGGGTAGCAATCGACTGCGATCCATGTGTAAAGAGCTTGTTAGACTACGGATGGGCTTAAGTGGATGATTTAACCATGTATACATTTTCATTTGAAAATAGTAGCACGCTTAGTCTAACTTGTAAATCTTAAAACATTTCATATGGACGATGATGATAGATGAAATAGTGTCAAATAAAATTAAGATAGCTTACACTTCTGATACAGGGATAGCAATCGACTGCGATCCATGTGTAAAGAGCTTGTTAGACTACGGAAGAGAGAAGTGTGTTATGTTGAGTGTGGTGCGTGAGTGTCCTCCCATTTCATTCCATTCATCAATTCGTCTCATTGATAGAGACAGGTAGAACTCATGGTTCTCATAACGTATGCAATGGAAAGTTTTAGGCAACCTTCGACAGTTGGCTAAATGTCGCCCTGGCGCGAATGCATACTACGTTGAGACAGAGGCAATCACTTGCAAACATGACGCAGAGAGGTTTAACAAGATTGACCATTGCCGAATGTCCCTTGCGGTATACATAGCTACGGGTTTCACCGCCGCCCTTTACAGGAACGCCCGTCGAAAGGAAGTATTACACCGAACTTCATTTGCAACGTTCAAGTTGACTGATAGCAGATTCAACTTAATGATAGTATTCGCCAGTCCGAAGACTGCCCAGGGCAAACCGCGAGGAGGTTCTATCATGTCTTGCCCCATGGTGGCCCTTAAGAGAGCCGATGGTTCGTTCTCGGGGTGTGAATTTGACTATTGGCTGGAATAGTCAAGTGGTATGACGGTTAGGTTGTCATAGACCCTATACCGCCGAGGTCGTACTGGTGCATCTGGCACCTTTCGGATGCGGGTGGTTTTAGGAGTCCACACCTCATCCGTCCAAACGATCCTCTTGATCTTCCCCTTCTTCTCATCCTCTTCATCCCACTCGTCGAGGATGATGAACTCGGGAATGGCGTTGTCTTCATCGATGAAGACGGGAATGTTGTCGGCAGATGTCGCTTCCATCGTGACTTCAAATTGAATGAGAAGCGCTACAATCTTCTGGCTTATATAGGGTTTTCAACAATGAATTGCTCAACAGCGAATCAGAATGCTTCAGGGATAGCAATCGACTGCATAATGTTCAAGTTGACTGATAGCAGATTCAACTTAATGATAGTATTCGCCAGTCCGAAGACTGCCCAGGGCAAACCGCGTGGAGGTTCTATCATGTCTTGCCCCATGGTGGCCCTTAAGAGAGCCGATGGTTCGTTCTCGGGAATAACGTCATCTTACACCCTACCAAATCTGCTGAGAGAGTCTTTGACTCTCTCTTTGGTAGCACTGTCGACTTCCACACTAACTGGTACATGGCTAAAAAGTGGAATGTAGCGCCATTCCGTTGGATTGACAGCAGTTGCTGTCATCGGATTGCCAATCCGAGCAAGATTATTAAAAACTCTGTCTTGCTCCTCTAGCCTGACAAACTCCTCAAATAAATTTCGCGGCCTTAACTGCGGTCCGCGAGGAGAGCTGACTTGACTGTTCGGCGTCTGCATGATTGAAATGAAATGAAATGAGAGGCAGTGGTTTATATACCCCTCTAACACGATGCAACGTTCAAGTTGACTGATAGCAGATTCAACTTAATGATAGTATTCGCCAGTCCGAAGACTGCCCAGGGCAAACCGCGTGGAGGTTCTATCATGTCTTGCCCCTAGGTGGCCCTTAAGAGAGCCGATGGTTCGTTCTCGGGAGTGAATTGATGGGGTGGTGAAGGCGGGCAAAGATCTGCAATGAAAATGATATGTATTAGAATAGCATATACTATCTTATTTACTTTTCACTTACCAAGTTAGCCATCCTTTGGCAGTCTTGCGCGCTTCCGAATAGAAAATTTGTGCAAGTGACCGCGCATTCGTAGGCTGGCATGCAAACATTTCTTGGTCGGATGGCCGTTGTAACAAATTATTGACTCGTCTAAATTCTGGTTTACGAGTACTTCGCCGGCCAAATGATTATCCCGAATAGGGATGTGAAACTCAAACAAACGATCCTCATTCACACGTTCCCACTCATCCCTCATGCGCTCCAACTTCTCATACGCCTGCCTCTCATCACCCCGCCGAGCCACAGTCCTCTCCAACTCAACATTCCTCGCTCTCAACACACTCATCTCCTTCATCATCTCCTCAAACTTCGCTTCTGCATCTCTCATTCTTCTCTCCGCAGCACTCGCCCTCTTCTCACACTCATCATTCTTCTCTTCCAACTCTCGCGTCTTATTCTTCAAATCAGTCACACTACGCCTCATTCTAATATTTTCATCCGCTACCTCCTTCGACTTCAGTTCCTTCTTTTTCAACTCATCCAACTCCTTCACAACTTCATCCTTCACTTTCTTCAAACTCTCATACTTATTCACCAACAAATCATGCGCCATCTGCTGCGAAACATGCCTCTTCTCTTCATCCTTCAACCACCTCGCCGACTGCACACGAATCCCACCACTCTTCACTTTTGGGGAAGATGAGCTCTTCGGGGGGTCGGTGATGACAATGTTTGACACCTCCGACGACGAAGAGCTCAACTTCCTCACAAGCTTCCTCACACGCTCCCTATCTAAATCCACATCATCCTCATCATCACTCTCAAGCACTCTCTTTCGCTCAATCTCACCCTCAAACGACGCAACCGCTCTCGCCAACTCATCATTCTCAACAACATTCTCAGCCTTACCCTCTCGCTCGATCGCCAACATTCGCTCCCTCTCTTCCACAATCAACTGCGTAAATCTCAAATCAGTCACTAAACCACCACTACAGTCAGCATGCACTCTGTAAAAACGCGCCTCATCCTCATCACCCTTCAGCACTCTGCACTTCACACACGCAACCTTATTCAAGATAATCATGTGGCCGGTGCCCGCCTTCTTCACATGCGCCTTGGCGTCCGCACTGCGATTAATTCGCCCACATGAGCACATTATGATGTGATATTTACGATTCTTATCGTTTGCCATGCCTGATTTATTGTTAACTGTAAGATAATGAAATTTGTATAAGTTTGGAATCATGTAGTACAGTCATATTCCTAAAGAGTGTAGTGAGTGGCACTCGATCCCGTCGACAGCCCGAAGGCCTTGTACTGATCACTAGGGAAGTGAGAGATCTTCCCCGATACCCGCTCTTTACAGCTGAAGACATCATTGTCACTGCCCCGAAGTGGTAACAGGAACGCCGAGTCAAAGGTAGTGATCAGTAGCTGGGATCTAACCCCTCAAAGCTGCCTTAGACTTAGTTAAATTTCAAATCTGATAGCAGATTTGAACTCAGGATACTTGAAAACCTTAGTCTATATGTTAAAACTTTGAAAAAAGTGAAAATTAAGAATTTTTAAAAAATTCCGCATTTTACTACTCATACTACTTTTAAAAAATTTTATCAGTAGTAAAGACACTATCAAACTCTATCATACAAACTTTGAAGTAAGAAGATAGCTTGCCTACTTCAAAAGATAGAGTCCTTTGAAACACCCGATTTCGGGAGCTCAGAGCGACGACCGTCGCTTACCTCGTCTTTCGATGAAGTGATCAGACTTACGTTGTCGGGGGTTTATATATGCTCGGAAGAAAACTTAAAATGGCTCTATCTCCGAAAGTATTTATCGTAGCGACATGCGGTTTGTTGCAAACGATTCGTCTCATCATTCTCTATTATATGACACCTGAACCATTCTCATACGATCACGAGAAGTTGGTCCGTCAGCACATGTCCATGTAACATGCCACAAGTGAAAAAATTCCTAAGTGTGAGAGCTCCAGTGTGGTGAAAATTTTGAAAAATTTAAAACTTCCGAATTTCGACCTGGGACCTTTACCAAAACATTTTTCATCAAATTTCACTGACTACCCCCTCCCCCCCTCGTTCAGTGAAATTTGATGAAAAATGTTTTGGTGACGGTCCCAGGTCGAAATTCCACACTTTGGAAAATTTTCAAAATTTTACCCATACAAAGTCACTCTGACACTTAGGATTTTTTCAGGTGAGCGAGCTCCGACCTAAAATCTTGTAACCTCTCTAACTTTTGAACGAAGACAGATATGAACAAGCCGTTTCTTTCACTGAATTTGTATCACTCTTAGCTTTCAAACGAGCTATTGCACGACAAAATCCGTCCACTAGAAGCCAAGATCGAAGCTAGCTGTCCAGAGGGGGGGAGGTCAGTGAAATTTGATGAAAAATGTTTTGGTGACGGTCCCAGGTCGAAATTCCACACTTTGGAAAATTTTCAAAATTTTACCCATACAAAGCCACTCTGACACTTAGGATTTTTTCAGGTGAGCGAGCTCCGACCTAAAATCTTGTAACCGCTCTAACTTTTGAACGAAGACAGATATGAACACGCCGTTTCTTTCACTGAATTTGTCTTACTCTTAGCTTTCAAACGAGCTATGGCACGACAAAATCCGTCCACTGGAAGCCAAAATCGAAGCGAGCTGTCCAGAGGGGGGGGACGTCAGCGAAAATTTTTCTCTCCGATGGCGTTCAAATTCACCATACCGATGCAGAATTTCACGCTGAATCCGAATCTGGCCTCCGTTTTCCCATCCGATGGTTCGTTTGGGCGCTACACACCAAAACGTCCCAAATTCTAACTCTGTCGTTTTTTCGAAAAATGTTGAAAAATTTTTCTCGCCGATTGACTTGAAACTCATCATACAGATAGAGAATTTCACGCTGATTCCAAATCTGAAATCCGTTTTCCAATCCGATGCTTCGTTTTGAAGCTACAGCCCAAAACGTCCCAAATTCTAACTCTGTCGTTTTTCGCCAATGTCCCAAAATCTTAAATGGCGTCTCACATCTAAACGAAGACAGATATGAACAAGCCGTTTCTTTCAGTGAATTTGTCTCACTCTTAGCTTTCAAACGAGCTATGGCACGACAAAATCCGTCCACTGGAAGCCAAAATCGAAGCGAGCTGTCCAGAGGGGGGGGACGTCAGCGAAAATTTTTCTCTCCGATGGCGTTCAAATTCACCATACCGATGCAGAATTTCACGCTGAATCCGAATCTGGCCTCCGTTTTCTCATCCGACCACTCCTTCCACTCGAAACAGCCCATTTTACAACCCAACATTCAGCAGATTGCACGAAAAACATCACACACTATAGCCTCAAGACTAATCCTGGCGGTCGCCCAAGTCCACCACGACACTCTGTCGTTCCAGAGGGGGGGGACGTCAGACCCGAAGCACCACGGCGGCCGACCACGACACTCTGCCGGTCCGGAGGGGGGGATGTCAGCGACGGCGGCCATCTTGCGCTATCCAGAAGTGGAGTTTTACTTACTACTAGCAACTAATTTATACATTTCTATCATGAGAAAATACACCGTATAAGTTCATTTCCCATTGATTTGAGTTTAGTGATGTAATTCAAAATTTTTCAATGATATTATTCAATTCTTCATTATTATAAATCCTATCATCAAGGTAATTTCAGAAATATTGTTCCGAAAAGTTGGACAGTGATAGTGATGTAAGTCAGTAAGTGATAGTGATGTAGCATGTGAGTCAACGTTAAGAATGAAATTTATTTTGAACATTGTGTTTATTGACGTAAATTGTTGCATGATGCATTGCGCTTTGGTTAGATAGGCTTACTTGTGTTCTCTGATGGATATTACTTAAAATTTTATGAAGGCGTGAGTTATTGATAATAAAGTCCTTTCCCATGATTTTTGATTCACAAACAGTGCTGTTGTGCACACTGCAAGTATATTTACGTGACATAATACAGAAGAAACACTATCATTCAAACTAAGTATGTTTCATACATCAGTATATCTCAACCCACACCATTTATATTTCACATCACTGATGATGCTGTAATTTTGTGTTTATCAAAGTAAGTAAATTGCCTCCCCAATCCTGCCTTTGGTTTCCTGCGTGACCAAAGCAGATTTAATTCAAAATAAAAGCAATTAACATTTTCCATGAAATGAATGCTTGGAAAATACGCAAACATGCAAAACTTGCACTGCAAGCAAGAAATCATCGTGAGTAAAAAGGTAGAATGCAAAGCTCATGGCTAAATTGCATTAAGAATCTTTAGTCACCATTCACCAATGTCGCTAATCATCCACAATGAAATTGTTCGAAGCAAGGAGAGGAACATAAACCTGGATCTCCAGGGCACTTGATGCAAACGTATGAAGAGCGCTTACTTTTTCCATTGCTGTAACACACACGACAACGTTTCGTAGGACATTGATTGTTTCCTCTTGGCTCAATCTTAGAAGGAAAATGCTGGCCAGTTCGCTTACCAAGATGACAGGTCGAGTTGAGACTTTCTGCTCCAGTAAGAAATTTTGAAGCACATATCAAATATTGTTCTAACGACAGTTTTCCACCGTAATTTCGGTAGATAATGAATGCATTCAGGCACAGTCGTTGAATAAGGTGAACTCCAACTTTGAGAAACCACCTGTAACTTTTCCTAGTGGCATCATATGAGTGTAGATTTTGATCAGCCCTGTCAACACCTCCCATACTCATATTATAGTCCACCATACTGGCACTCTTTCTTACAGATATCCTCTCACCTCCTCGCACAATTCTTTCCGTCGAGTGAAGGGTTGCCTTGTTAAAAGTGTCGATCATGTACACTGTTTTTACTCCACTATACTTTTTGTCACAGAATTTTGAAACGATCAAGTTTCCATTCGTGGCAAACTTCGTTTCTTTATCCGCTGTGATGCTATTTGCAAGATCTTGAGGAACACCGCGGTTTGGACGAATTGTTCCCGTGAAGTGAGTTCGGCGAGAAAGCAGATAAGAAGCCAGCCGCACGCTTGCAAACCAATTATCAGCAAAAATGCGATACCCGAGGTCAAGGTATTCTTCCGACAAATGCACCACTATCCGTTCGGAGAGGCTGAGAGCTGTTGCGTATTGAGCAAAACGATCATGCTCAGTTTTCATGGAATGGAAGTCAAAGTTGAGCATGTAACCAGTGTCACTTTCACAGAGCATGTATATCTTTATGCCAAATCGACTTCTCTTCGCTGGGATGCATTGTTTGAATACCAATCGACCTTTGAAGAGTAACAAAGACTCATCAACAGTTAAATTCGACTTTGGTCGGTACACAGAGCTGATGATACTACGTATTCGCCTTGCAAACGGTCGAATTTTTCGGAGGAGATCATGCTGATCACCTAGATCGCGATAATCGGCAAAACGAATGAAATGGTGCAGCAGAAGGAATCGATCGCGATTAATGGAAAAGTCACTTTGGAAGAATGGAGTGGAAATGAAGGGGTCAGTGCTCCAGTATTCACTAAGTGAAGGCTTCTTGATGACACCCATCAGTAAAATCATACCAATAAATCTCTTCATTTCGGTGACATCTGTCTCTTTCCACTTTCTGAATCGAGAATGCGGTTTCAAATGCTCCACTTCTTCTCTCAAATATTGATCTGCACGAATGTTTGTAAATTCAACTAAATCATTGAACAACTGTTCAGTTAAGAACAATTTCAATGATTTCTGAATCAGGTCTCTGTCGTCATTGACAGACAGCATCTCCTCCTCACCATCAGATGCAAGTCCAGGAACACCAAGGAAAGTAAATTTCGGCAAGGTCAAGTCAGAGTCAGTATCGATGAGTTCCCAGTCAAGAGGAGCGGCTAGAGTCAATGGCAAATCATTCATAGGTAGTGGAGAGGCTGAGCTGAAGGGCACATGATTCGGAAACAGCGGAGAAGTCTGAGTCAAGGATGCAGGATTCGGCAGCGGAGAAACTTCAGGCGAAGGTACAGGATTCGGCAACAGCAGAGAGGCCTGAGTCAAGGGCGCAGGTTTCGGAGAAAGAAAGGAGACTCGAGGCAAAGGACAATGTGGTGTCAGTTGAGGCTGTTCTTCGTCGGTGTCAGTGTCACCTTCGTAATCAAAAATAGTTTGATCGTTGATGTTGTCGATGTCACTTTCATCATCACTCAGGACCATCATATCGGCAACTTGTTCTTTGGTATATCTTCTCGCCATGTATGGAAACTATAGTTCAGATCACCTTTCTACAGGAGATTCAACTCTTGAATGAATCTGCATGCGATCTCACGCCTACAAACTCAACCATTGTATGTTTATTTCATAAAATTAGTTGATGGGCAATAGTGAAAGATGGTTGTCATGTCATACCTACTACCCCCTATGTTGTTAGGCCGATCCTTGCATTTAGATAGATTACACATTTCTATTCTGAATTCAGAGATATTTGAAAACAGGTAAAAAGTAATTTGCCGCAATGTCGGCTCAAAGAAAATCACACTGTGGTGACATAATGATTACCAAAGCTTGACAGCCGTGAGCTTGCTTAAATTATTTTTGTTTATAAATCCTTTCCTTGATTCCCCAGTAACGCTCTGTAGCTAGCTGCGACTGCTATCGCTGTTCCAGATGTTTCATGTTTTACAAGTTGACTTACTGTGTTTCGTTTTGCTAACGGTGTCTGATTGACTATTTGTTGATCTCTAAATGACGATTAGCACGCCTGATAAGAAAAAGAATGCTACCTTGAACATGAAGATAGACCGCTGACGGTATTTTGATGTTATTTTCATTATGTCGATGAACAATTGATTTCAATCGCAGTACAGTGAGATGACACTAATTATAATGCCACCGAAAAATGATACTGCAGCAAATAATACTAAATGCAGTACTAATCTGTAATTAGTAGAAGATATTTAACCTTTATTGCTGTCAGCCTCTAAAGCTACATACTTGCATATCCAGGTGCATGTACATATCAATATATAAATACACAGTTACGTGCGGTGCTACTTATCGATAGGCATGCGATGTGCAGAAACAGAATTTGATATTTTCTAAATGTCCATGCGTTCAAAGTTAGACTTTGTCCTTGCACGCTATGGCATGTATCATATTCGATATTGAAAATGGCGCTAACACGTAACGCGAATATTCACGAAATTATCTAAAATTGAAATCCATCCTCCTTGACTTTTTAAAGAAGTCATCAAATGACATTATGATAGAAAAAGCCTTCCTATATCATTATTCCTTGCACGCTATGGCATGTATCATATTCGATATTAAAAATGGCGCTAACACGTAACGCGAATATTCACGAAATTATCTAAAATTGAAATCCATCCTCCTTCACTTTTTAAAGAAGTCATCAATGACATTATGATAGAAAAAGCCTTCCTACATCATTCCTTGCACGCTATGGCATGTATCATATTCGATATTGAAAATGGCGCTAACACGAGTAGTAATCCCATTCCAAATTCAAGCCCGGTGCGGTGCAGTGATGAGTCATCGATGAGTCATCATGCTGACTCAGCCCCCCCCCTCTGGCAGGAAGTGTGAGGGAGTTGGCCAAGGATGTGTTGGGAGGAATGGGTCCGTGAGGAGGAAACGGGTCCCTCCCCCCCCCCTCTGGAAGGAAGGGAGGAAGGAGGAGTGATGAGGCAAGGGGTGGCAAGGAAGGTGATGTGTGAGGAATAGAGTGTGGAAAGGGTGGATGTTGATGTTGGGATGAGAAAGGCTGGAATTCGGCATGAAGGAGTGCTCGGATGAGAAAACAGAGGCCAGATTCGGACTCTACGTGAAATTTTGGGTTAGGAAGGATGTTTCCAGCGACATTGGAGAGAAAAAGTTTTGACCTCCCCCCCCTCCTGCCAAACTTCCAACTTTGGTGTTAGACATCGTAGAAAGTCGTGCCATAGCTCATTTTAAAGCTGGGAGTGAGAAAAAGGCAGTGAAAAGCTCAGTTTGGACTCATTTTCTTGGGTTTAGGGAGGAAAATGGCAAGAAACCGTCAGAGTTGGAAAAGGCAGGTGTTGGAGGTTTTGGGATCAGAAAAGTCGTTTTTCGGGCAGAAGGAGTGCTCGGATGGGAAAATGGAGTGCAAATTCGGACGTTTTGGCCAAAGTTGGATCTAGCAACTTCTTCCCAACTCAATCGGAGAGAAAAAGTTCTGACCTCCCCCCCCCTCCTGCCAAACTTCCAACTTTGGTTGTAGACATCGTAGAAAGTCGTGCAATAGCTCATTTGAAAGCTGGGAGTGAGAAAAAGGCAGTGAAAAGCTCAGTTTGGACTCATTTTCTTGGGTTTAGGGAGGAAAATGGCAAGAAACCGTCAGAGTTGGAAAAGGCAGGTGTTGGAAGTTTTGGGATGAGAAAAGTCGCTTTTCGGGCAGAAGGAGTGCTCGGATGGGAAAGTGGAGTGCAAATTCGGACGTTTTGGACCCTTTTGGGTCTAGGAACTTCTTCCCAACTCAATCGGAGAGAAAAAGTTCTGACCTCCCCCCCTCTCCTGCCAAACTTCCAACTTTGGTTGTAGACATCGTAGAAAGTCGTGCCATAGCTCATTTGAAAGCTGGGAGTGACAAAAATGCCGTGGAAAGCTCAGTTTGGACTCATTTTCTTGGGTTTAGGGAGGAAAATGGCAAGAAACCGTCAGAGTTGGAAAAGGCAGGTGTTGGAGGTTTTGGGATGATAAAGTCCATTTTTCGACAGGAAGGAGGCCTCGGATGGGAAAATGGAGTGGCCAAAGTTGGGTCTAGGAACTTCTTCCCAACTCAATCGGAGAGAGAAAGTTCAGACCTCCCCCCTCGGCACCGATCTTCCAACTTTGCTTCTAGTGGACGGATTTTGTCGTGCCATAGCTCGTTTGAAAGTTGGGAGTGAGAAAAATTCACTGAAAGAAACGGCTTGTTCATATCTACCTTCGTTTAGATGTGAGACGTCATTTAAGATTTTGGGACATTGGCGAAAAACGACAGAGTTAGAATTGGGGACGTTTTGGGCTGTATCGCCAAAACGAAGCATCGGATTGGAAAACGGATTTCAGATTTGGAATCAGCGTGAAATTCTCTATCTGTATGGTGAGTTTCAAGTCAATCGGAGAGTTTGAAGTCAATCGGAGAGAAAAATTTTCAACATTTTTCGAAAAAACGACGGAGTTAGAATTTTTGCGATGGCTGCCTACTGTAGAGCCAAAACGAAGCATCGGATGGGAAAACGGAGGCCAGATTCGGATTACGCGTCAAATTCTACATGGAAATGGTATATTTCCAGCTCAATCGGAGAGAAAAAGTTCTGACCTCCCCCCCCTCCTGCCAAACTTCCAACATTGGTTGTAGACATCGTAGAAAGTCGTGCAATAGCTCATTTGAAAGCTGGGAGTGAGAAAAAGGCAGTGAAAAGCTCAGTTTGGACTCATTTTCTTGGGTTTAGGGAGGAAAATGGCAAGAAACCGTCAGAGTTGGAAAAGTCAGGTGTTGGAGGTTTTGGGATGAGAAAAGTCGTTTTTCGACAGAAAGGAGGCCTCGGATGGAAAAATGGAGTGCAAATTCGGACGTTTTGGACCCTTTTGGGTCTAGGAACTTCTTCCCAACTCAATCGGACTCTATCTGTATGGTAAGTTTCAAGTCAATCGGAGAGAAAAATTTTCAACATTTTTCGAAAAAACGAGGAGAATTTTTGCGATGGCTGCCTACTGTAGAGCCAAAACGAAGCATCGAATGGGAAAACGGAGGCCAGATTCGGATTCAACGTCAAATTCTACATGGAAATAGTATATTTCCAGCTCAATCGGAGAGAAAAAGTTCTGACCTCCCCCCCCCTCCTGCCAAACTTCCAACATTGGTTGTAGACATCCTAGAAAGTCGTGCAATAGCTCATTTGAAAGCTGGGAGTGAGAAAAAGGCAGTGAAAAGCTCAGTTTGGACTCATTTTCTTGGGTTTAGGGAGGAAAATTGCAAGAAACCGTCAGAGTTGGAAAATGCAGGCGTTGGAGGTTTTGGGATAAGAAAAGTCGTTTTTCGGGCAGAAGGAGTGCTCGAATGGGAAAATGGAGTGCAAATTCGGACGTTTTGGCCAAAGTTGGGTCTAGGAACTTCTTCCCAACTCAATCGGAGAGAAAAAGTTCTGACCTCCCCCCCCTCCTGCCAAACTTCCAACTTTGGTTGTAGACATCCTAGAAAGTCGTGCAATAGCTCATTTGAAAGCTGGGAGTGAGAAAAATGCCGTGAAAAGCTCAGTTTGGACTCATTTTCTTGGGTTTAGGGAGGAAAATGGCAAGAAACCGTCAGAGTTGGAAAAGGCAGGTGTTGGAGGTTTTGGGATCAGAAAAGTCGTTTTTCGGGCAGAAGGAGTGCTCGGATGGGAAAATGGAGTGCAAATTCGGACGTTTTGGCCAAAGTTGGGTCTAGCAACTTCTTCCCAACTCAATCGGAGAGAAAAAGTTCTGACCTCCCCCCCCCTCCTGCCAAACTTCCAACTTTGGTTGTAGACATCGTAGAAAGTCGTGCAATAGCTCATTTGAAAGCTGGGAGTGAGAAAAAGGCAGTGAAAAGCTCAGTTTGGACTCATTTTCTTGGGTTTAGGGAGGAAAATGGCAAGAAACTGTCAGAGTTGGAAAAGTCAGGTGTTGGAGGTTTTGGGATGAGAAAAGTCGTTTTTCGACAGGAAGGAGGCCTCGGATGGGAAAATGGAGTGCAAATTCGGACGTTTTGGACCCTTTTGGGTCTAGGAACTTCTTCCCAACTCAATCGGAGAGAAAAAGTTCTGACCTCCCCCACCTCGGCACCGATCTTCCAACTTTGCTTCTAGTGGACGGATTTTGTTGTGCAATAGCTCGCTTGAAAGCTAAGAGTGTGACAAATTCACTGAAACAAACAGCTTGTTCATATCTGTCTTCGTTTAGATGTGAGACGTCATTTAAGATTTTGGGACATTGGCGAAAAACGACAGAGTTAGAATTTGGGACGTTTTGGGCTGTACAACGTCAATGATCAAACATTATTTTCACAAACGTGTGTCGTAGTAAAATTCTTTGACTACACTAACACTTGCATTTCATGACATGTGTGTTTCATAAAACATCATGATCAAACTTTTCTAACTATACATCAACCTGTGTTGCAATAAAAACTTTTACAAACCATGATGAAGTTTCTGACTAGACTTACGATTACAACGTCAATGATCAAACATTACTTTTACAAACGTGTGTCACAGTAAAACTTCTTGACTACACTAACTTTGCAAACCATGATACACTTTCTGATTAGACTTACGAATACAACTTCAATGATCAAACTTTCTAACTATACATCAACCTGTGTAGCAGTAAAACTTTTTACAAAACATAACACGAATACAACTTCAATGATCAAACTTTACTTTTACAAACGTTTGTCACAGTAAAACTATTTGACTACACTAACTTTGCTTTTACAAACCATGTTACAGTTTCTGACTAGACTTACGAATAAAAAACGTTGATGATCAAACTTTCTAACTATACATCAACCTGTGTTGCAATAAAACTTTTGCAAACCATGATAAAGTTTCTGACTAGACTTATGAATAAACCTTCGATGATTAAACTTTATTTTCACAAACGTGCGTCGTAGTAAAATTATTTGACTACACTAGCGCTAACATTTATGGCATTTGTATTTCATAAAACGCCATGATCAAATTTTCTAACTATACATCAACCTGTGTCGCAGTAAAAATATTTGACTATACTATACTTTGCTTTTGCAAACCATGATACATTTTCTGATTAGACTTACGAATAAACCTTCAATGATCAAACTTTCTAACTATACATCAACCTGTGTTACAGTAAAACCTTTGTACGACACTGACAAGAGCTTGTTCACTAGCAAAGAGAGAAGTCTGTGATGTGTTGCGTGTGGCGCATGAATGTCCTCCCTTCATTCCATTCATCAATTCGTCTCCGTGACAGAGAGGTTCATTCTCGCATGCTTGGCCAACTGTCGGGAAACAAGTGCAATGGAGATTTTATGAGGCAACCTGTAGCAGATAGCTAAATGTCGCCCTGGCGGTCAGAGTACAACGTTGAGACGAAACATTGCAGACATGACGCAGAGACGTTTCACAAGGATTACCATTGCCCACGTCCCGTGCAGTACTCATCGCTACGGACTTCACCGCTGTCTCGAAATCACCCACAGGAAGTATCACACCGAAAATCGTGCACCGTCCATGACTTGATCGCCAGACATGAAAACCGGTGGAGTTGGTAAGAGGTTGACAGACTTTGATCAGCTTGATAGCAAGCCGTAGAGAGCTTGATTCACCAGCGTTTTGCAATGGAGATGTTTAGAGGCCACCCATGACAAGATAGCTAAGACTCAACCGATTGGCGTTCAAAGTGCTACGTTGAGAACTGTGTCAAATGCCCAACATGAGACATGAGTTGTCCCAGCGGTTACGGTCTAAACTATGACACACTCCCTTGCCACACTTATCACTACGGCATCGTCCGCCGTCCCGAAGGAACACCCTGTCAGTGGAATATTACAGCAAAACTCTCCGTGTCTTGCTCGCTTTCAGTGAAAAGCCGCTTATACCATAAGAAGACTGGCTCAGACATCATTAAAAATCATCTAGTTGACTTCAGCAGGGTCGAACACCCCAGAAAACCTCCAAAACTAGTGAATCTAAATTTTTCAATTTTTTAGCACTACTTACGACATTTTATAAGTAGTCTATTACTTAGGGAAGGTCAATAGCGACCGAACCTTTTTTGAATCAAGTCAAACGGACTTGTAGAAGCAAAGTTACAAGCCTTTAAAGTTTTGGAGTCTTTTATGGCCTGGAGACGAAGGCCATCTCCTGGCGAACCTCTAAGTCTGACGCCTTAGCTGATATCAGCAATGAAATTTTCTAAGTCGGTTTCTTACAGAAACCCGGGATTTGGAATGTTCGAAGCTATCATCGGAGCTCAGAGAGACGACTTACCTTTGACAATCTCTCGTATGAATGACAAGTCTCTGTCGGTTCCCAGCTTATATAGTGTGTGGCGATCAGCTGATGACGTAATACCCATCATCCAAATCTTTAAATCCGTCTATCTCCGGTTCTAGTGCTCCGATTGAGCTGGAAATATACCATTTCCATGTAGAATTTGACGCTGAATCCGAATCTGGCCTCCGTTTTCCCATCCGATGCTTCGTTTTGGCTCTACAGTAGGCAGCCATCGCAAAAATTCTCCTCGTTTTTTCGAAAAATGTTGAAAATTTTTTCTCTCCGATTGACTTGAAACTCTCCGATTGACTTGAAACTTACCATACAGATAGAGAATTTCACGCTGATTCCAAATCTGAAATCCGTTTTCCAATCCGATGCTTCGTTTTGAAGCTACAGCCCAAAACGTCCCCAATTCTAACTCTGTCGTTTTTCGCCAATGTCCCAAAATCTTAAATGGCCTCTCACATCTAAACGAAGACAGATATGAACAAGCCGTTTCTTTCAGTGAATTTGTCTCACTCTTAGCTTTCAAACGAGCTATTGCACGACAAAATCCGTCCACTAGAAGCAAAGTTGGAAGATCGGTGCCGAGGTGGGGGAGGTCAGAACTTTTTCTCTCCGATTGAGTTGGGAAGAAGTTCCTAGACCCAAAAGGGTCCAAAACGTCCGAATTTGCACTCCATTTTCCCATCCGAGGCCTCCTTCCTGTCGAAAAACGACTTTTCTCATCCCAAAACCTCCAACACCTGACTTTTCCAACTCTGACGGTTTCTTGCCATTTTCCTCCCTAAACCCAAGAAAATGAGTCCAAACTGAGCTTTTCACTGCATTTTTCTCACTCCCAGCTTTCAAATGAGCTATTGCACGACTTTCTAGGATGTCTACAACCAAAGTTGGAAGTTTGGCAGGAGGGGGGGGGGAGGTCAGAACTTTTTCTTTCCGATTGAGTTGGGAAGAAGTTCCTAGACCCAACTTTGGCCAAAACGTCCGAATTTGCACTCCATTTTCCCATCCGAGGCCTCCTTCCTGTCGAAAAGCGACTTTTCTCATCCCAAAACCTCCAACACCTGCCTTTTCCAACTCTGACGGTTTCCTGCCATTTTCCTCCCTAAACCCAAGAAAATGAGTCCAAACTGAGCTTTTCACTGCATTTTTCTCACTCCCAGCTTTCAAATGAGCTATTGCACGACTTTCTACGATGTCTACAACCAAAGTTGGAAGTTTGGCAGGAGGGGTGGGGGGGGAGGTCAGAACTTTTTCTCTCCGATTGAGTTGGGAAGAAGTTCCTAGACCCAACTTTGGCCAAAACGTCCGAATTTGCACTCCATTTTCCCATCCGAGCACTCCTTCTGCCCGAAAAGCGACTTTTCTCATCCCAAAACCTCCAACACCTGCCTTTTCCAACTCTGACGGTTTCTTGCCATTTTCCTCCCTAAACCCAAGAAAATGAGTCCAAACTGAGCTTTTCACTGCCTTTTTCTAACTCCCAGCTTTAAGATGAGCTATTGCACGACTCTCTAGGATGTCTACAACCAAAGTTGGAAGTTTGGCAGGAGAGGGGGGGAGGTCAGAACTTTTTCTCTCCGATTGAGTTGGGAAGAAGTTCCTAGACCCAACTTTGGCCAAAACGTCCGAATTTGCACTCCATTTTCCCATCCGAGCACTCCTTCTGCCCGAAAAACGACTTTTCTCATCCCAAAACCTCCAACACCTGCATTTTCCAACTCTGACGGTTTCCTGCCATTTTCCTCCCTAAACCCAAGAAAATGAGTCCAAACTGAGCTTTTCACTGCCTCTATCTCACTCCCAGCTTTCAAATGAGCTATTGCACGACTTTCTACGATGTCTACAACCAAAGTTGGAAGTTTGGCAGGAGGGGTGGGGGGGGAGGTCAGAACTTTTTCTCTCCAATGTCGCTGGAAACATCCTTCCTAACCCAAAATTTCACGTAGAGTCCGAATCTGGCCTCCGTTTTCTCATCCGAGCACTCCTTCATGCCGAATTCCAGCCTTTCTCATCCCAAAAACCACCAACACCAGCCTTTTCCAACTCTATCCTTCCCACATTCCTACCCTTCTCCCTTCCTACCCCTTGCTGGAAAACTCCTGCCTTCCTTCCAGAGGGGGGAAGGGACCCGTTTCCTCCTCAGGGACCCATTCCTCCCAACACATCCTTGGCCAACTCCCTCACACTTCCTGCCAGAGGGGGGGTGAGTCAGCCTGATGACTCATCGATGACTCATCACTGCACCGCACCGGGCTTGAATTTGGAATGAGATTACTACTAACACGTAACGCGAATATTCACGAAATTATCTAAAATTGAAATCCATCCTCCTTGACTTTTTAAAGAAGTCATCAAATGACATTATGATAGAAAAAGCCTTCCTACATCATTCGAAGGTTACAAGTGAAGTTTTCTCAATGAACCTTTAGACTTGGGTTTCAAAACCACTATGGAAAAATCGTCGTATCGACGAATGTACGCCTTTTCGTCTTTCAACGTTTCGGTCTTCATTTGAACTTCATTTTGGGCATCGGTCGCCCAGCTTCAACAACATTTTTTCGGCAAATATTCTGCCAGATCGGTAAACCAATTGATAGCATAAAATGTCCAAGACAGTTCTGCATCGTACATCAGACAACGCTTTGTTCTTTTCTGGTGATGGATGACCAATAAATAACAGATCGGACTGGCTCATGCAATGCATACACATGCACACAAGTCAGTCTGATGAGATCTGGGCTATCTGTATCATTTTCCCTAAAGTGAGCGATTCGACAATTTCGCCGAATGTAGCCACTATATAATTTCACAGGCTTTTGTATAGGAGCTGTGCGAGAAGACAGCGTGCACAGACTGCGAGTTGGTCAATGCAAAAAGATAGCACCAGTGAATGCGGCGATGCCTCACCGTTGTTAAAGCTCTTTAGATGTCATCTCCCTCAATGAAATGACTTTCTATTGGATTTTATGCGATATTCTGAGCCAAACTGTCCTCAATCTTGGGAGGGATAAAAATGGTTAATTTTCAGAATATAAGTGAGGTCGCATGCACCGCATCTATTGACCGCACGCCACTGTAAATACATTAAATGCAGCCAACACATTGCTCTTGTTGTCATATTATGACACACTGCAGACCTCATCCTCTATCTTTATCTCTTTTCCGATATAAAATTGGTGACTTTTGCAGTTGCGTACAATTGATAAACATTTGAAACCATGCTGTCTGTCGCACATTGTGATGGAGAAATAAGAGAGTTTCCATCAAAAGTGGACGTCCGGAAGCCTGTCGCAGAGGACGAAGTGCCACCTAATGTCTTCGTCGCTGCACACAAAATATTTTCTGCCTCATTTATGAAAACCTTTGAATACCGGTATTTGTTTATTCTGATTTGAGGTGACCAGCAAATCGGATTTGTATCCGGCTTAATCAATATTGATCAGACATCGCACCGGTTTTGAATTTCAAGAAGGACAGTCAGAGTTGCTAATCACAGTACTTTCACCACTGCTAGGTTCAGATTGCACTTCATGAATGGAATTGACATTTGTTGTACATAAATGATCATATCACATTACACATGCCACCTAAAAGTCAGTTTCGAAAATGCAAGTTCGTGCTGGTCCTTTAATAACACAGAGCATCGGATTTTGATGTTCAAAATTATCAGGGGCTGAATAAATTTGAATGCAACTTGAATGTAACTATACTCGTGCCTCTTTCGTTTCATTAGATTGTTGACTTTTTGCTAATCAATCGCACAGCATAAGAGTTTTTTTAAAATAAGTGCAGTAAATAAATGATTAACTCAAAAAGCTTAATGTTTCAAAAAATCATATTTTAAAGTTTAGAGGATGTTTAATAGTTGATTGTAATTTCAAAATGTATTGTAGTTTCCTTCAAAAATTGTTTATCAGAATAAGGTTATCCTATATAAGGCTGAAAGAATGTGACTGAAATTCAAAGAAACGAAAAATATCAGGATTTTTAACTTCTTCAGTCAATCTCTTCAACAAATACTCCATCATTGAAACACTACTAATTTAATTGAAGATGAAATAAAGACAAGTAATTGCGAACTATGTAATCCAAAATAAATCACAATTTAATGAATGTGTTAAATTTTTGTTATAGCAGAACAATGACATCATTGTCACTTGGTTAGTCCTATTAACTCTCTGAAATTAGTAACCGAAATTGTCCGGGACTGTTCTCGGGAATACAGTAAGGCTATGAAACTTTCAAAATCCTACTATCTCCATCGATTCCGCAAGCTACTTTTTGAATTACGTTTGTTATTTGAAGTAGCACTGTCATAAATGAAATTCAATGTCATTATTATTTAAAATCATTTTTCATTGTGTTGTGTATGACTATGTGAATGACTGTGTGTGACAATCTCTTCATCTGAGACAGTCCACAGTTAGTGGAGGATTCCCATTTTCTTTGTGACTGCTGTCGGTCTGTAATGTGCTATCTTGCCATCAGTGTAGCTGTCAGACATTGTGACTGTTCGTTTATTACATCGATGGATGCGAGCCAACAAAGTTGTTTTCCTCTTCTCGCATCAAAATACAACACATTGACTAAGGCTTATTCCACTCTTGAAATTTACTCTTTTTCTCTTTATTATGAAGACAAAGTTCAGGTGTAGGTGGCCTGCGGTTGTAGGTTCGAATCCTAACAGTCGCACATCTTTTCCATGACAGTTTGATCTATCGTTTATTTCATTTCATTCTTATTATTAATATTGCAAATGATAATCATAATTATGTAATACACATAGGATCGGACTCTATTTTATAATATCGATATCATGAATCGTGACATTGATTTTGTAGTCCTATATTTAAGATCATAATTCATCAATATGCATAATATTGATGAAAATGCTTCCACTGATTTTCAGATTCACGAATAGCTGACTTTAAAGTTATCACTTTTAATCCGCTACGCTTTCTAGTTTTCTACTTCTTATTCTTTATTTTACTACAACTAGCATCAGTCAGTCGCACGTATTTATCAAACTGGCAAATGTATATACAGTCAACAAGTTCGTCTCGTTCACAGGCTCACAGGTATGTGGTATCGCTTCTCTCTCGACCAGGTTAGCTTTCCCATTTCAGCTAGGAATAAGCGGGCCATTGCAAAGTACAGCATCGTTGAACGAGTTAATCATTTCGCACATGGACAGTTTTACATGGAACAGAGAGGGCATGCCTCCAGGGAGCGTAATTTTCATGTGATGACGTCATCCGGAGAATTTTCAATGCTACTCACTTAGACCGTGATCACGCGACCTAATCAACCTTTACGAAATTTTATGTGATTCTGTTCAAATGAGTCAAATTGCTCAAATGCTGTCTTTGGTGAATGACGCTAGGAATCTGTGTTCAGGAAAGTGCAGAAGTTCACCTCTACGCTCTATCTCGTCTCATCTCCGGTACTGAAGATTTGCTTTTATTTCCTGACGGGGGGAGAATAATTTCAGTAGATAGGCCTTACATTGCCTCAACCAGATTGACTGAGCATTAATTTATTACTTTTGTTATGAGCAACACTGATAGGTGTAGGACTAATTTCCTCGCGATTCTTCATAAACTTAATTGTCTAATCATCAATTATTAACTTTCCTTGTTCAGAAAGATGACAAAGGAATTCAAGTTGGAGAAAATGCTTAATGGAATAATTAAAAGGAATTATTACTAAATGAATGCATTGGGGAATCCCTTTCAAGCATCAAATATGACTATCTCCTCCTCATTGCATTTATGGTTTCCATTTATGCGACCATTTTTAAAATTATTCGCGTGCATATTATAGATGCGAGGATGAGATTGGTGCTCTAAGAATCGATGTCCTTTTCCTTTTGATCACCACTTTTTTCCGGCTTTAGTTACGACGTTGACTCCAAAAACTTCCGGTCGAAAACTTCCCCCTACTATCGAGCTCAAATCTAGCACTGTCAAGAGGTCTCAACGTTTGTATTCCAGAACTCAAAACTCAATTGATATTCAGATTTTTTTCAAATTAGGATTTTTATCCCAGATAGAATTTTCGACGTATCAAGCCCTTTTCGCTTATTCGCATCATTTTCTCATGAAATCGTTTCAATATCTTATTATTTACCTCCCATTGGACGATTTCTTATTTTCAGGGGTTATAAACGTTGAACTTGTTTTTATGGAGGAAGATCTCACGACAAATTTTCCATAATAGTATTTCAAACTTTGTTTAGTTGTCATCTGTCAATAAACAGCACATGTATGTGAAAAAGGTCATTGACAGTCTTTATGAGAAGGACAAAAGAATGCACTGGCAAGTTTGTTTAGAAAAATCACTGTCGAAAGCGCCAAACTAAGTTGTCCTAAAATATGAACAATTTTATGATATATTCGGATGTGTCTCTCATAGAAAGTATAGAAAGTATATATGAATCTGTGAATGAAAATCAAACTATACAAACAAATTCAGAATGCTTCATAATAGTACAGAAGAAAAGATATCATCATGAGAAAGGTAGGAGCTGACTTCGAATAAAGGTAACTTTTTTTGGAAATATTCACCCCTTCGTGAAATAGGTTTTGATTTTACATCACAGAATCAGGTAGTCGCTTGAATAGCAATGGCGACTGTAATAATAAATATGCTAATAATTATAGTTTAAATAAGTTTGCTTGTGGTGCAAGCCGCCACTGATATACGCGTATAGCAGTTTCTTGTCAACAAAGGATTAACAACAGAACATTTCAAAAATACTACGAGAACCTGAATAAGGGCGGTTTTAGACGTATAGTTTTGTATGCACTTGTTCGCCCATATGTAGATGCATGACATCACCTCACTGAAACTGCACACACTTAATTTAATTTAAACCGATAACGGTGTATCGGACAAAGAATGAATAAATAAAATGTGTTATTGCAAATCGATGATAAAATAAAATTTCTTATCATCTATCAAGTCATTTCTTTGCGTTCCAGCGCCTGTGTTTTTCGATTTAAAATTTCTGATATTCTACTTCTTATCATCTTTTTATTGACGAGAGACGTAATTCAATACGATGTCACTCAAATGGATACAAAATGTCCGCAGCAAGTAATGTCTCACTGCAATAAATTATCTCTGAATAGTGAATACCGATTATTATGTTGATCAAAAAGTCTCGAAGCCAATGGAAAAATGATCGCTTCTTTATGACCACGCATACCTGAATTTCATACCAATGAACAAGGGAACCGTCAATTTGATAAGGTGCGAGCAATTTGGAGCTATATAGCAACTTCTTCAGAAAGCGGTTTCAAAGCTTTGACACCTTATCAGTAGAATGAGATAATGAGAATGTCAGATATTAGAAAAAACATCAGCGCTCGCCGTGGGGCGCATAAAGGAGTTGAGAAAGCAATGAAGAGAAACAAGTTGAACATGTGTCATTTGCATTCGAACATGGGTTTTAGGTGATAAGATGAGTGATCTTATCAATGGTAAGTTAACTTACCATCCCGCACTGAGGAGAATGTTGATCATGGTAAGTTAACTTACCATCCGCACCTGAGGGAATGAGACAAAATTTGCCTCAGCAGCGAAAGGGTTAAACATAAACGGATGACGGGCTGGTGATATTTACAAAAGCACCGCTATGAGAAAATAAGGTAAAACAGAAAAATATAACTAAAAAGTCAAGTACCAATGAGAGTACAGATGCTACTGATAATTTTTGATAAGCCAATCGATAGATCAGAATCGATTGAATTTCGACGTAATCTAGGTGGTCCTTTTATACGATCATCTGTTAACAATGCCTATCTGGTCACATTAATTTCTAAAATGAGTTTTCAAACTCAACAAAGAGGAGCTGTCATTACATTGAATTCAGCATTATGTCAGATTATTTTCTCCATGGCATGAATCATCGTCGCTTCTTCGCCATCATCCCCGTGATTCTGCTCTTGCCAATTCTAAATAGATAGCAAACTAAATTGACTGAACAAAGGAAAAATTGAGAAAGTGCAAGTCAGCGACACAAAGAATTACTTGCATCAAACATTGAATGAAGCGACAATGCATGCTTCAAACTTCATTTTGAAACATGAGGATGAAAGAATCTACTTTTCACCCTGTCTGTTTTTAAATGAAAAGAGTTTCATCTTTCCTCATTCATTGCGTACAGTAGCTCAACATTTTACTGAAAGTGTATTTGTCAGAAATCGAACTCACACAGAGTCGAACAACACACATAAAATCTTCATGAAATTTGCACAGCTGTTTTGATGGGTAACCAGATCTGTCATAATTTTATTGATCTCTCCGAAATACTTCGCAAACAACTTCGGCACCCCAATTATGCCTTTGAAGAAAATGATAATTACATTGTAAATAATCACAAGTCGTGGAACTACTTAATCCCCGCCCCACTAGAGCGTTTACTCCCCTGGGCAATTGTTTCAATATATTATAAACCAAGCAAGATATGCTCACCAGATTTAATAGCTTACTTTCTACGTACATGTATTATGAAACTTTTGACTGAAGGAAAATAAATTGGTGCTATGCTTTTGGCGTGAGATCCATTATAAAATTTGAATGTTTGGAATATTTTGGCTAATTTCAGTTCACCCCACGGGGGTGAAATTCTCCTCCCTCCCCCAATGGGCGAGGATTAAATCAAAAGCACCGGATTGTAAGAATACTATTCAGATGCTAGGCTAGCCCTATCCATACTCTAAAGCACATATCAAGATCACAGGGAGCCACTCCTCCTCAAAAATTCTAAAGTATTGCGTCTCTCTCTATCTCTCTCGCCGCCACTCGAGTCGAGTAAGGCGCCAAGATGCTTTATTTCTATCAATCAGAATAGTTATTATAGACAGTAAGCAGTCAATATAGATGCATGTAGTCATATAGATGAATATAGTCACACAGATTAATCAGAAAGATTTGTCAATAAGTCAGTGAGTCCTCAGGTGTGATAGGAGTCCAATACGGGCACAGCACACACGACCGCACACCTCACAAGAGTATCCGTCTTCTGCTCCTGCGACGCTAGGCCTCTGCCGCATGTTTTCGCCGTAGCCGCGCGGCGGCTTCCTCCTCCAGCCGGTTCTTCTCGAAGTCAACCGCTCATTGATGAACGGTGTGTCCTGCGCGAGGTCCTCCCACTTGTCAAAGTCAATCCCACAGCTCCTCAATGTCTTCTTCTAGACATCTTTGAAACGCTTCATCGGCCTTCCCACTGCTCCGCTTCCTGTCCTTGACTCTAAGTAGAACACTTTCATCGGAAGCCTGGATTCTGTCATTCTGCCCATGTGGCCTGCCCATCACAATCGGTGCTTGACAACCTCAACCTCAATACTATTATTGCTGCATTCTTACAAGACGCTGGCCTTGGTTCTCCGGCTCTGTCACCTAACGCAAAGAACCGCTCGCAAACACTGTTGCTGGTATCGTTCAAGCAGCTTTATGTGACTCTGAAAGACCATCCACGTTTCACTGCTGTACAATAGTGTCGGAACAATTATGTCTTTGTGCACAAGAACTTTCGTGTACACAATAACCCTTTCCATACCGCGTTCTAAAGCACATATCAATATCACAGGGAGCCAGTCCGTCTTCCTCAATAACTTCTAAAGTATTGCGTACCTTAGAATTAATTACACGAAATTCGGCGAACAAGTTCAAGTATCCCAGTATTACCTGTTTCAATAATTTTTCTATGTCTGTCAGATCAAAGCTATCAATTTACATTTACCACTGGCACCAGGTAGCCAAGTAGCCTATTATATGTCACTTAAAACTTCCATTTCTATTCTTGCATATCTCACATTTTGCACTGGGTCACAACCCAAGCTAAGTTAATAGAATTGAAGCTGCCTACACATTGCCTACTCTAATTAATATACTTAGCTACTCAATCCGCATGCAGTCAAGACGCTTTCATGTGATTGCTGATCAAAACGCATCGTTTATCAAAGTCATCTGCCATCAATATCCAAGTGACACTCAAGATAGCAATTTTTGAAAAAAATAGAATTCAAATTTTAAATTGCTATTTATAGTAATCGAGTTTGATGCCACGATTGGAACGAACATGCGCCGATTGTGTTGTACACCAATTTTGAACGCGCCTAAATCATCAGGACTTCAAAATTAGAAGTCCTCCGGGGTTTCAGAACTCTAAATATCCCGTGGAAAAAACGACTTAGATAATTGTATTTACTTATTTATCAACTGATTATTTGAATATCTCATCTCATTTATCTCTTATTTACCTCCTGCATTACTTTATGAATTATTTAGATTATTGCAAAAGGGTCTCCAAAATATAAGGAATACGATTCAACGCAAACAAAAATGCGTCACAAAATCAAAGATTTTCGGAGGTACGCTTTTAGTACATTTCTTGTACATCGTCACCATCATAACCAAACTGCTCAATTCAGAGATAGGCAATTTACAAAGTTGCGCTTTAAGGAGATAAACGACTCAGTATCAATCCTTACTGCAGGTATATAAAGCCAAAGTCACGAGTAGCTTATTTCAATTAAGGCAAATTCCAAATGGGACTGCTTTCTGCCTCTCACCTCTAATTTGAGATAAGCAACTTCTTGCTGAACCATGAGGCTACCACGCAGTAATGGACGAATAGCATGTCGCCTGCTCTGCACATTAATTGTGTCTGCTCAATCGTTTAAACCAGCATTTAATATGATGAGTAGGGCTAAAGCGGACAGAAGCCAGTGACTTCGTTGGTGTTGTAACTGCATGCATGTGTAAGCAGGCGACTTGGGAGATGCAATGATAGCAGGAGAATGAGTTGGAGACTTGTTCAAACATATGTAGCGCCTCATTTTGACTATGCATCAATTCTCTTCTTGTTTTTATCGGCTCCTCTCAAGAAGAAAATAAATACTATGTATAATCAGTGTATTCGTTCTGCCGCGAAAGCCAGTTTGTGAGCTAATTTCCAAATTTGATGCTGTTCAAATTCCTGTTCGGTGGCACATGACTCTCTTCCGTGTTATGCAGGCCATCGCTAGAACAAAGACTGAGCTGAATGCAAACCATTACAGAAAAGAATTCATTAAAAACTTCCAGCTTAGTGTTGGTTTTACTCCATTGGTGTTCGATGAACTCTTCATTTTAAGCGAGAATACTTACCATAATGTTTTTGTGCAGCCACGTGTTCGCAGCAGTACTAATTCCTGAAAAAATAGTACAAGAAGTTATAGGACTAGCTTTTGGAACAAAGTGCTTGAGACTTTACGCCAATTAAAGTGCAAAAGTCCGTCCATCATTGACCTTTTAACGTCATATTTACAGAAGCAGTCCGGTATTCAGCCCTCAATTTACACCACATAACTTAAAGGCGCGTTTATAGTTTGTGCGAATATTCAAAGTGGAAGTCAACGCACAATGATTTGAAATTTAAACATACATGTTGGTTATTCAGTGTGCGTCGACGGTAGAGGTGTTTATAGTTCGAGGTAGAGCTGAAAGTCTACATTTACTTCAGTGATGTCGGAAGACGATTTTATTCCTCTTATTTGTGCAAGCGCCGTGGCTACTACATGTAGTGTTCTCAATAATCGTAGATGGTATGTGAGGCCATTGAACATGAAGAGAGGAGAACACAGCGAAGAACAATTAATCCATGACATGCGCATGATGGATGAAGAGAAACACTTCGAATATTTTCGTATGTCAAAAAGTGAATTCGACAGACTTTTAAAATTGGTCGAGCCGATGATAACGCACGGCAATAATCACGCCTAGCCTATCAAGCCCATAATACGACTTGCAGTGACTTTGCGATTTCTTGGAAGTGGCACCTCATATGCTGCTTTGGCCCATAGCTACAGAATTCACAAGAGCACTGTAATGGGTATTATTTATGAAGTCTGTGAGGCCTTATGGGTGGTTTTGAAGGAGAAATAAATGATGTAAATAATATCATCACTTGCATGAAAATCAAATCAGGAAAAAAGATAAGGACAAGCAATCGCAAATACCAGACCCAAGGAGATCAAGAGGTTTAAAGGGATCATTTTAACATTGACATTTCATCAGCCGTTAATTAAAATCACTTACCACACTATCAGTCAAGTCAAGGTATTTGTCTGCCTAAATACAGTGAGATACGCGGTACCGGTACATATATATTGATAATGATAAGAATGAATGAATAATGATAATGATGATGATGGTAAGAATAATGATGATGAACTTAATTGTCCTACAATTCCGATCAGTAGGCAATCGATTGCGATAAAATATTTGCTTTAGAATGCAGACACAATAACACTCATCTGTTGAATATTCAATTTGGCCTGGGCTTTTATGCCGAAAGGCAGCTTTCGCAGTTGGCGGACACTGATTTCCCGAACGCATCGTCCCCGTCGTTCACCTTGACGCACTTTTCCCTCCACAAACTCAGAGTCTCAGAAAGTTCAGACTCCAGAACCTTGCTTTTTCTCTTGTCTATGGTAGGCCTACTGTCTTCGCAAACAGTTCGGTCTACTTCGACGACAGGCCTCTCGTTCTGATTTGAAAACTCAGGTAGGTTTGACACATCATCGACCGTCTGAGGAGCGTTTGACACATGTCCAGCTGATCTGTTGGTGACAAAGTCTTTTAAAAAACTTAAACTCTCCATCCATATCCATGGCTTGCTAATCTTACGGCCTGCTCCACATGGTGGCTTCTCCAACTTCTTCCGGTACGTGTCTCGCAAGATGACTTTTGCATTCATCGGCATCTTTTTGAACGATTTCAGACGCTTCCTGCCAAATATTATTTGCTTGCTCTATATCATGGTGTTTTTTAGAGCTTACAGTCCAAATGGTGGGATAGTTCCTGACACAATTTATCAGCACCTCCTCAAAAAGAGCATCACTGGCACTGACGCTATTTTCCATGATGTTCACGCAACCTACGATGATGAGAAACTGACGCGCAGTTTACAAGTAGAAGTTCAGTTCCATTGAACTTCAAATTTCAACTGTGCGTCAAAATCGATATCAATAGATATCTACGAATTTGAAATTTTAGACGCACACCTGTGCGAATGTCCATCAAATTATGAACGCACAGATGTGCATTGTACATTCGCACAGACCATAAACGCGCCTTAACACAACTTTTACTGACTTTCTCTTTTTTTCATGTTACCGTTTTTCTTTTATGTCTTGTATGTCACATGCATCTCAGATGTAGTGAAAAATAAATAAATCTTGAATCTTGAATTCTATTGAGTACTTGGCTTTCGCATGATTGCGAAAGCGATTTTTTTTCTCCATGATTGAGGCGACTCATTCATTATTTTGGCGATGTCAAAGCTTTTTGATTTCATTCTTCACAAAATTGACTGACAATTTGCAATTTTTCAAAAATTGTATAATCTAGATAACTTACAAATGATCATCCACATAAATCTAAAAGCAATATAATTAACAGTTTGAATGCTAAGTGCGAAAACGCCACATTGATCACTTTCAGAAAGCCGCAATTTTATCACTAATTAGGTGAATTAGGTGATTTTTTTCTGTACTACCCCCAAGGTACACTCACTATTCATTGCAAAAAAGAGAATGCATTAGTGTAGCAACACTTCGTGTTAGTACAAGTTTGAGGTGTCGAGCCTGTCGAAAATTGAGTTGTCTGTGACAGCAGACATTGCTGTACTGACGCATTTTCTTTTTGTTGCAAATCTTATACTTTGAAAATAATGCATAAAGGAGAGAAGCAACTTGAGTCTTTTGAACATGTCTTGAACATATTCTGCTCATCAGTTATTCTAGTCTGTTGTCACACCTTTTAGGTTTTTTAGGTCTGTCGGGATTATTGAATACAATTTTCTCACAAATCTTGAATTCTATAGAAGACAATTGCTTTGAGATGCTATTTTGAGCATCAAATTTTTCTTAAAATTAATAAAAAGATGATCCGCCCACATACAGCATAAATTGATAATTTCCCTTTGTTTCTTATAAAACTGTCCTTACGCTGTTCAACGATTTAAGGTGCGCGATCTACTTCTTAAATGAGCAAATAATTACCCTAATTCATCACGTGAAGGGTGTCCTAGACTTCTAACATCAAAAATAGCTGGACTTTCATATACTGATGGCTTTGCCTACGTGACACTATCTGAATCTGATCATGTAAGTTCTGCTAAAGATGAATTCTAAAAGACACTCATTATTTCTTTTCTTGCTGAGCTTCAATGCGCTCCCTATTATTCATCGTGAATGAAAGCTGTTTAAACTATACTTGTACTTAAAGGAATGTCATAATACATGTATAATATTTCTTTACAGACATGCAATTTAAATATTCGGTTTGACTCTCATTCTAACGTCAATAGAAAATTTTCTCTGTAATTGGCAATAAATTTCCTTTTCAAATGAACTTCACGATTCACATGTTCAATGAGTACTTTAGTGCATGCTAAGTACCAAAGTATTCATTGAACATGTGCATCGTGAAGTTCATTTAGAAAGGAAATTTATAGCCAATTACAGCGAAGATTTCATTGAAGTTAGAGTCAGAGTTCAACCAACCGAGGTCAATTTCACCTCATATGAGGGCCGATCCAAGGCTGACCCAGGAACTGTCAGGAAATTCTGAACATGACAGAATTGTGGCTCGCAGTGTAGCAGTGATTAGAATTCCATGGCAGATTCACCTGCAACACATAATATCCTTTGATTACACAGGGTTAGTTTGCAGAACCCGCATGGTAGAACCTGATGTGCAGAGCCTCGAACATGCATAGAAATAGATTGTTTATATGCATCACAGTATTGGAGTGTTCATGCGAGGCATGATACTCGATCGAGCAGAGGGGTAACTAGACACGTGACTGTGATCAGCTGATAATATGCCTCATTATTGTAGTCACAAAGTAGCCATTGCAAAGCAAGCAAAATCATTTTCACACTGATGAGCTGCCAGACCCCTGCGAGTCCTTCCCATGCAACTGACTCCATAGCTACAGACAAACTTGTGGGTACATTACTTGTACATTCAGACGCTCACCATCGATCGTCAGGTGATGCCTTTTAAAAAAAGAGCAACAGCTTTCACAACAGGCAAATGTGATCCAAATTTCTGATACAACCAATTGACAAACTGAAACCAATCCATTGCATTCAAAACGATTTAATGTTGCAGTTCCCTCTGCCATGGTAGTTTGTATTGTACTCGCTATTACACTGCGAGCCACAGTTCAGTTATGTTCAGAATCTTTTGTCACTTCCTGGATCAGCCTTGAGAAGACCATGTGGTTTTGCTTTGACAACTTCAATATATGACTTCGCTGTAATTGGTTAACAAAATTTTGTTTTTTGATTAGTCTGAAATGCGTTCAACAGTATGTTAATGCTGCATTTAGCAAATTAGGGTTGAGTAATATGCTTCCTTTAGAAGCTTCCATATTTTTTCAAAAAATAGGCGTATACGTAGTGAGATCAAACAAACTGTTGATGACGTCAATGACAGCATCAAAACAGGAGACCACTACTGCAACTTCAGTGTTATCACACAGTTACCACACCTAATCGATGGCTATTGATTATCGGCTTTAGCGATGTCTATGATATATCAGAGAACCCACGAGCTTCGTCAGATTGCAGGCAGACCTGTCAAGAGAAAGGTATGCATCTTTAACTCAATTTTTCTTGGTGACCAATTCGCCAAATGGAAATATTATTCACACCTCTCGATTCTTCACGACCTTCAATTGCGTTCAATGGAAAATTGATCTTCTTGCCGCTCGAGACTACAGTAGTTCTGTTCATGACGATCAGTATTTAAAAAGTCATCTTTAGACCTAAACACGGAAATAACGCAATTTATCTTTGTGGGACGGCCAATCTTGGGGCGGCGCTATGGCATAGAGTCTTTAATATTTATTTTCAATTCAGTAAATTAACATTTAGCTAATTAATCATTTATCAAAATTTCGCTCCGGCGGAATCTATTATTATACTTATCGGTAGCTATACTCATTGGCGAATTTAAGGGGGTGGCTACCGAGCTGGAGCCCCCTTCGGTATGAAATTAATGATGTTAAACATTACAAGCACGAGTTCTTAAGATGGCTTATTTCAACACATCATTTATTTATTTGAATGATTATATGCACTGCTACCTTTGCCGCCAACTTATCTAATAATGTGCAAGCTCCGAGGTGTCGCCGTTTCCTTTGTCTTATCCTGCAGACTTCGTTGCGGCATGTGTGAAGTTTCTCAGGTCTTTAGATATCAATTAGTTGTGTCTTGAGCGCGAAGACAATGTCGTGTGCACGAAAGCAATTGAGATGTGTACCCATCACAAGATTCTTTTCTGCTCCTCGCACCAATGACAGTCCGACTCCTCCTCCTTGTCCGATTACATCGAATAACTCAGCAGCGATGATTTTCAAATACCACGGCAGTTCCTTAACACGGCAAGCAAACCTTCTAATTCTGCTCTCTCAGCTTCATGTAGTGTCGATATCGGACATTACTTAAATACTACATACATCACTGTCAGACGAGCTATGATCGCCTCTTTGGAAAAGATAGTTACATGACATCGAATATTAATACTGAATACCATAAATTTCCTCTTACAAAGGCTGAAGAATTTCGGAGTCGATCTAGTAGCAACAATCAAAGTGCTGACCTACTCCTTGATAAGGAAGAGGAAGCGCTAATTGAAAAGAATCGTATCATCCTGAATTCAATTGTTCAGACGATCATTGTTTGTGGGAGGACTGGCATTGCTTTACGCGGCCATAGAGATGATGGAGCGTTTATGATTTTGAATTTGAAATGAACCAAGGAAGTTTCAAGGAGTTGCTGAAATACAGAAGCGAAACCGATTCTGATTTGCGAAATCATTTGAAGACTGCCTCAAAGCGGAAAATGTAAATCAGCAAGACAACGCCGAATGAAATTATGAACTTGTGCGGAACCCAAATATCTACATGCAATATTATTTGTCATGAGGTCAGGGAGGCAATGCATTTCTTTGTTAGCATACGAAAGTACGGATTCCTTCAATACACAGCAATTGTCGTTTTGTGTTCGATACATTGATTCAGACAACGCCATACAAGAGAAATTTCTCGAGTTTTTGGACGTTCACGATTTGACTGGACACGGAATAACCGAATCAATTAAAGTTAAACCCGATCTTCATAACTGTGTGACTGTCGGACAAGGCTATGATGGAGCCTCGAACATGAGTGGTAGGTCTAAAATTAAGGGAGTGCAGGCAATGCTGGCAAAAGATCGCCCATTGGCACTTTACGTGCATTGTTGTGCTCATTGCCTAAATCTTGTTCTAGTGACGGCTTCTAAAGTTCCAGTTATTAGAAACTCCTTTTCTTAATTGCAGAAAGTTTTGACTTTTTACCAGTTCTCCAAAGCGAAGCGAAGAGCTTTCAAAATCAATTGACGAAATTTCTGATCGCGCACTATCAGCCAAGAAGATCCACAAACTGAGATCCATATGTCAGACTCGCTGGGTAGAGAATTATATCGCAGTACTTCCCTATAGGGAAATGTACTATGCAATTATTTCAGCACTACGAAATATTTCTAATTGAGATGATGGATCAGAATCCACAGCATTTTCCTTACTGCAGTCAACGAAATCAAGCGATTTCTTGGTGTCAATGGAAATACTATCTTCATGGCACAAACAGTACATCTTTCTAAACTGTTACAGACAGTGAATATTGATCTTGCTAATTCTATGCAAAACATTGATGAAACAACAAAATTTCTCCAGAGAAGTAGATGTGAAGATCACTTCAGATCAATATTTCAGTCCGCAGAAGAAAAATATGGTTCTTCTATTGAAAAGTCCAGAATTATTGATTTACAAACACACAGATAAAATGCCGGCTCATCTTCAGGTAGTACTGAAGAGTACTACGGAAAAAATGTTTTCATTCCTTACATAGACTTTGCTATCTCTGAATTTCATAGCAAATTTGTTATGCAACGTGAAATTCTTTCAAAATTAATGTGCGTTATTCCTCGGTATTTATCTAATTATGATGACTTTCGCGCTGTAATTAATTTCTATCAAGATCTTTTACCGGATGACAGTGAAGCTATTTTGAGAACAGAATTTGATAAATGGCTTACGAAATGGTCAACAACTGATATCAGCGTATGTCCATGTAACGCCATCAATTCAATGATTCAATGTGATTCAAATTTTTATCCTAATATATTTGTCATTTTAAAAATATTTTCCACAATACCAGTATCAACAGAGACGCCGGAAAAAACTTTTTCTATGATAAAATATTTGAAAAACTATCTACGCAATATGATATCACAGCAACGGACAGTCTAGCACTATTGTGCTGCTACGACGACATTCGCATCAATGTGGACTCTTTCATTGATGAATTCAAAAAGAAAAATAGACTACTGAAGTTTTGGAATCTAATTGACGTTATCCTGAAAAAGATATTTACTTAATACTTGATTTCTTAATTAATTCAGCCAGGAATCACTGAATGGATGGATTTTAGTGAAACATCTTATTAAAGAAAAATTTTATATTAAGTAATCTTGTGAATTAAATAATGGAATAGGTATGATTATAATCATTAACGAGCAACATAAGCTTATTATCTTTCATAATGTAATTGATGCACTTATAAATTAAGTTGCAGAACTATTAATGAAAAACAGTAGGGGAGACCGGGGCTAACTGTTTCAATTTTGATTCTTTTGAGATTGTGGCAAAAATGTTTAGGAGGCTCTAATTCATTGTATATTCCTCAAAATGCAACGAGTTTTTTTAATTTAAAGAGTCTTTTCGATAAAAGAGATGAGTAAAATCTACGAGTTAGCTTGTTATCTTATTGATAATAATATTGACCTAAGTGATAAATTACAATAATGAGCCCTCCCAAACAAAAAGCGTAGATCCGCCACTGGCTACATTTAGAAAGATGTATCGATGGCGCTGACTGGGCGCGCTGTGCTGCTCATGTGTGCACTCATGTAACTTGAAATAAGTCGAGCCAGGCATGTAACCACGGGGGGGTGGGCAGGGGGTACTGAGGTGATGGCTGCGCCCCTGGGAGTGAGAAACATATATATTCCAACAACCCGAACACTTCAAAAATCATAAAGTAAAAATGTCATAACCATCAGCACATCTTAGCCTCAATAAAAACTAAAAATAATGATTGTTCCATCAAACTAACATCCGATGTGAATGCTCTGTCTAACATCTACGTGCATCATATTCTAATTTCACGTATCAGTAAAAGTTGTCGCTGAACCGTTTTTACTTGCTGTTAGTAGCGCTGGTATCAAGAAAATACATAGAAGCATTAATCAACGGATCTTTCTGATCACTGGAATTCTCTCTACTGCATTATGATAATTGTAAACAAGAAATGAAGCTGGACCCGCTCATACTGGCATCAACACTGAGTTATGACTTGTGATGGACAGGGAAGTATTCGATCGCCCCCCCCTGAAATTCCAGTTGCTCCCTCCATCTGAATATTTGGTCTGGCTACAGCCCTGAACCGATCTTGATTTAAACTGAATATACCTCCCCATTGTTTGGTTATCCGCCACTTAAAATACATAATGAATATAGATCATTACGAATATTCATTTTGGACCGCGTGTTCCTAAATAATCGAGAAGAACTTGCAAATCCAGGCCCATTTTAAAATCTAGATTTGGAGATGAATTTTCTTATTTAGATATGATATTTTTATATGAATATGATTTGAAATATAGTAACAGATATGTTTGCTTGAAATACAAATGTTCATATAAATAAGCGCATCATATTACATTGTATTTAATATTGGTCACATTTAATATTATGTGCATGTATGTATGTTTATTATTCAATGTAAATGGAAGACAGAGAGAATACAAAGCAAATCAATGATGATGCGCTCCTGTCACATGAAGACCCTGAAAATCATAGTCATCTGTTCAGGCGCATAGGTTCTGCTTTAAATCTACACTATGAAGAAAATACCCCATATTGTGTTCAGTATTTCAAGTGCTGTGTAACTGACGCATGAATGTGTTGGAATTGACACCGAAACGAGTCTGAAAAATGAAGGGAATCCGACAGCAACCGAATGCAAGAGGATGAATCTTCCTCATGTTCCTATTGGCAGGAAAATCTTTGACCAATGAACCGTTCTTAAAGATAAGTAACTTAAACTTGTGTTCTTCTGACTTTTCTCTATATTGACATGGATGTGAACGTTACTGATGGCGGAACCAGTAACGAAACTAATAATTCAACGGGAAATAACAGCCTCACACTTCCATCATTCGATAATTTCAGTAGAACCAAAGTATCAGTGTTTTTTGTTATGTTCAGTTTTTGTCTGTTTGCTAATGTGTATACTCTTTACCTCATCTTCCAAATCCGGAGACATCGGTCAGTCATGAATCGTTTAATTATTCATTTATGCGTGGCAGACTTGCTCGTCGCTACTTTTAATATGTTTGGAGAAGCCTTGTGGGTGATCACCGTTGATTGGCGTGCAGGACCCTTCATGTGTAAATTCTTCAAATTCTCCAAAGCTTTTTCAGTGACCTTGAGTACATATCTCGTCGTTCTAATCTCTGTTGATCGCGCATCTGTTATTTTGTGTCCCATGCAACGGCCGCGACACGACAAAAGAGTGAAAATTTACATTCCTATAGTCTACATATTCAGTATATTAATCAACCTGCCACAAGTAAGTCCATTGTGATTAATTTCTCAAATACATAAAGTTTAGGTCCGCAGTTTAGGTGGGAAACATCAGTTTTTGGATGTTTGACCATGACAACTTTTCAGCTAGAGGTTAGTCAAGTACAACCTCGAACCAAAATACCACGACGTGCTAGCCTATCCGATGAGAGTTATCAGTGCTTACGACAGCATCGTAGCATTGGGAGTTAATTCGTAGAATTTAGTACCACCATTCCTATTTTTATGCTACTACTCCAAAACTGACAACGTTAAGAACAATAGAAAGTCGGATTAGGAGCGCACGGCCTACAGTGTAGACATTCTGCAATAGGTTAATACCGTTTAAATTCAAAAAATTCATCGCATTCACCCTTCATTACAAGACGTTAAAAGCAAGCGAGAATAATATCGATCCTATTTTGAATTATGCATGTAAGTATCCACCACACAAAGCAATGCATAACTCAATTTAATCAACGTATCACCTGGCAGCCAAACGACAGGGCTTGTTCCTCCCTTTTGTTTGTTTAGCATTAAGTCTATGAATAAGTACAAAAGCAGAAATCTGGCCTGTCGTTTTGAGTCAACGCTTCTTCTCAAGGGCGATTCATATTAATTTGTTTTAATTCGCAATGACGAATTGTCCTTGAGAAGGATCGATTGCTCAAAACTTCCGGCCAGATTTCTGTTTCTGCCATCTGTTCATTAACTTATTTCTAAATAGGCAAAAAGGAGAAACAGGCCCTGCCATCTAACTGCTGCTATGAAACTACTCATCGTTATGTCAGCTAGACTCTTCACTATATTTTTCGATTTGAGATTTAAAACATCACTTGAACAACAAAACATCTACTTAAAACAAAAGCATCTACTTGAATAGATAGAAGCTTATTTGCAAGCACAGGACTTGTGTTTCATTTTAATATTTAAGTTTTACTTCATGCATGCATTCATGATTCTCCGGAATGATCTAGTCTTTAGGAATGAAAGAAAATATATTTCAATCCAAACTAAAATTCTCTTTCAAAGTGCCCGACAATTTTGCGCACGAGGAATAACTTTTTGATGAACTCATCTGATAAGATTCTTCATGCTATTGCGACGTAAATGAAAGTTTTGATTGAAGGGTTGAGCATGATAAAATTATTTGCCGGTTTTGAGATGAAGCATTGAGGCGCATCTGTATTTAATATCCTACAAACGATAAAAGCAATGTGACATAATTTTTATTGTGCTATTATAATTTTGTATTGCTAAACAAATTTGCCTGTATTTTTCTTAGTAAAGGTAGACGATTTTTCATATATCTTTACATAGCTTAAAAGCTGCCTAGTTTCAGGGCAGGCTTTTCAGTTTCTCGGATTTTCTTGTGCATGGAATATTAATTCTAACAAGAAGATGTTGCATGCAGGAAAGACTGCATAAATACATTTCTAGCAAATTCATTGATGAATCCTGATGCGCAGATGTAGACGGTAATGTAGATTATCAACTATTTTCCACTATTATTCATGCAATAATTGACACGCACTGTATGGTCTGTTCATTGATTTGAATTCAGACTTTCATGTATCTTTCGCATCAGATGTAATTCTCTGGGAATAGGCTTGTCTGCTTTTCTCATGCCAGGATAATGCCATCTTTATGGACAGAGAATTAATAGTATCAAGCAGTTGCTATCAGAACTTCTTTGCTGAATTACAGAAGAGAATTCAGGACGAGATATTTTGTCAATTTGCTTTTTGATCCCTAGGGTCCCCTTTCATGAAGCTAAGTTGGCAGATAATTTCCGACATCTAGCTCTCATTGTTGTAAGCGTTGTATTTGCAATCTTCGGACATCGGCTGGCCTTTCCTCTAGTGATTCTTGGGACCAATCTTATTATCTGATTAGCTCCTCCATGCTATAAGCCTTCAACTGGGCATTCCAAACGTTTATTCTGTACACTGGACGAAAGTTTTACAAAGAAAAGACAAATCAAGAATAACAATTCACAATTAAAAACTATAGGCCTACCGTTTGTCAGAGAAATGACTTTTAAATCGGGTGACTATCAGGCGCAAATCTTGGCAGTAAAACTTTAAATGGTCACATTCAAAGATGGATAATCTGCATCCGCATCCACGTATACGGATATCTGGAAATATCCGGATAAACGGGTACGGAAACTTGATATTTTGCGGATGCGGATCGAAGATTTTGAATACTGTGGATAGAAGACTTAATCAACAAATTGAGCAATCCATATTTTGCTTTCGCAGCATAATGAGATAGTAGGTATACAAGCTGAAACAAGTCATACAAGTTTATTTACAATGGACCAGTAGGCTCGAGCACACTGTGTTTCAAGCAATCACCATATCAGCAAAGTACTTGTAATGTATAAATCCTTTTTGCAATGCACGTAGGTAGGCTGTACTGTGACACGAAGGACTTTGAAGTTTTAATCACTCAATATGCACTCAGATACATGTAGATACAGATATTGCTTTATTGTTGTCTTTTCGGCGTAAAGGTTGGTCTAAAGCAAAGCTCAGTAAGGCTTCAATATGCAGGTTTTTGCATACTTGGCTTGTAGGATTTCTAATCCATACATACTCGTACTTTGAATATGCCTCCTAAAACACATACTACTATAGTATACGTAGATTGAATGAAATGTCAAATGAGATATCAGGTATGAGCTTCGCCATGACAAGTAGTGAGACCTAAATTCAGTCTTCCCTGGACAGTGTCTATGGATGCGTATGTGTGTGTAGGCATCCGGTTATGTCCACGCGAACAAGAATTATTAGCATTTAGAAGTGACATTTAGAAGATCATTAGCTGTGACCCTTTTTCTTCAATGAATCAAAATTCCTAAAGAGGCTCGTTTACAACACTACGAGTAATGAAAACAATTCATGTGCAAAAAACCGGTCCTAAAAGACAGTGGATTACATTGATAGTATACATGTAGCCTAGTTTGAGCTTGCTATTCGTAGCTTTGCATGGGCTTATTTGTTTGTTTGTTTAGACGTATAACCTGTAGTTGTAAAATCCACAAAATCACAAATGGTCCCATCCCATTACGTTCATCTGAATCTGAACGAGTCGCAGAGTAATTTCGAAGATTTTTATTATTGTGGATTCGGTGAGGATTCCGTGCAGATACAGTGCAGATGCAGATGCGAATGCGGATCGAAAATTCAGAAATAAGCGGGTCTGAAAAATTAAGTTTTGTCCACCTTTGGTCAGTCACATTATGCAACTTCCTGATGAAAATTACGGAGGCAGTAGTGTACAGCACTGCTATCTTGAATAAAACATATGATTCAGATAGCGGAGACTGATGTCAGAATTTAGTAATTTTTTGACAAATCATAAGATATTCGGCATTTTATCTTGGCACATGTTGAGCCAAATTAGCTGATCTGATGCCCGCTGTATCTATCATTATTTCCTTTGTTGATGCATCAGATAATCTGATGCGCCATGATATTATCGACAAATTCATACGTCTTTGATCTTTATAATCCTTCACATTTTTTTAGAAATTCGCTTATGAATTCCTTCTTGACATGCTAATGTTAATCTCTCCCTATTGCTCAAGAATGTTAATAAATCGACACATGAATTGACACCAGCCGATCAACCAATCAACGTCTAACTGATGAACATTAATTTTATACATAATATCTTTTTCGGTCCAGGTTCTTAATACTTCAGGCCCTGACCCGGTCCAGGCTTTAACCGAAATTTTCAAGCCCGCTTCCAGCTCTGTGCTTGAAACACTGCGTATATTCTTGCAGTCGATGGGTGATAGCTCTCCATCACTGATGCGAATGCAGATATAATAATAATAGTAAGGCGTTTATTCAAGTGAAAATGAAAATCATAAAGTACAGAAGTCATGGTATACACATTCAAATTCCGAGTAACAGAAATACAGAAACTACATCGCGATAGAAGACAGTGAGATGAGTCCTGCTTAGATCGACGAATCAATTAGAAGAAGAAATTTTGCTGTTCGACAGGAGGCAAGTGTATGGAAAGAAAGAGTTTAAGCGTCTGGATGTGGAACATAACGTCATGGAATAATGACCAGATACGTGTATCTACGCTTGACTGGCACATACGAGCGAATCACGTGACAATCAACAGCCGTCATTGCGGTCTCAAAATAATACGATTAAAATGATGTTTTAAAATATGATTAAAATGATATCGACAGAGGTGACTTTGTTCATTTTGAAATACTATCCTCCATTTCCTCAAGATGATCAAAAAATTCGAATTGATTATACTTGAAAGCAGAATATGATTGTCATTTCGTTATCTGCTGCCAAAAATAATAATATACAACAATCACTATTACAGATAAAAAATTACTCAAAAAAAATTACAGCTTCAAATACGACATTGAGAAGAATCAAGCATGTTTATATGTAAACTGCAGGCTACATGTAGTTCGATAAACCACATTCTATCGCAGATGTGCTGATTCCGGGACATTGTGATGTCATTATAATTGTCACACATGTACGGAAAATATGCAGATGTCGTCATCATCATTGGTGCAATTACGTAGTCCGGCGATGTATTGATTCAAATGCCACAGAATCTTTGTGTTCGGCATTGGGAATGTCATGGGAAAGGTATTCTTAGACCCCTTCTCACACGAGGTTTTGGAAAAATATATATAATTATATAGATAAATATATAGTAATAACTTAATAACGTGACCTGTATTCTTTAATGTTCAGTCCGATGGTACTTGTTCTCAAGATTTTCTCATAAAATCGTTTTATAAAGAAATAATTCTTTTTCATTTTAATTCATACGGTGTGTGGAACTTTCCGATTAATGAGATAACAGCGCCGAGTTAACTTTTAAGATGAAAGTCAAGAAATGAAAAATAAATGAACTGAAGTAAACGATGGATGAAATTGCCATGCAGAGGATGTGCGGCTGGTAGCACTCGAGCCTGCAAATCAAGGACATCCAGGCCTACGAAATATTTGAAATGAAATACAGTGAAAGAGTGCATTACACATTCTTTAGTATATTAGTAATTTGTCCAAGTAGAGTAATTTCGACCGCTAATAAATTGGCTTGTCGATCATAAAACTGCTAGTGAATCCCATGGTTACAATAGAAATATTACAAGGCAAGAAATCAGTTTAGTGCGAAATGATGAATTTCAGTAAACTGCCGAGCTGAATAAAGAAGTCCGTCATGTCGGCAGGAGACTTCGAAAAGAATGAAATTTGCTACAATTAAACCCTATTACAGACATTTGATTCATTTTTTGCAAGACATGGAAGTAGTTTGATCTTTCATGTAAATAATGAAAATATTCTCATTCCAAAAAAATAGAATAAATTTATAATAGTAGAATAAATTCTCATTCATATAGTTAGAATAAATATTGGTCGTAATTCCTGGAAATTTTAATATCCCCATATTGGTATATTGAAAAAGCAGTGCATGTAATTTGAAAATGAGGCTTGTTTAATGAAATTCGGAAACTACTCAATTCTTCTTGAAAACAATCAAAGAAAGAAAAAAACAATACATTTCCATTAAATAGCAAAAATAGCAGAATAATTCCCGACAAAAAGTTGAATAATCGTCCGATTAAACCCAAATTTTCTTCTCAATGAAATCATTCATGTAGTCTTAAAAATGTGTCATAAAGCCGGTAGGACACATAGGAAGCGAGAAGCAACAGATCTGTCGATTTCTGTCATTGGCTCAGCATTTCAAGGTCAACACTAAATTTCATACATCAAATCCATGGCGCGAGGGAGCTCTCGCTCTCTGCATTGCAGCTCTAGGGCCTACTTCTTCACTGCACTGGACATAATTTTCAAATTAGCCTAAATCTGAATTGATTCAGCAACATTCAGAGCAACATCTAGAGAAACCTCGAGCGCAGTTTTTAGAGAGATATCCAAGGAATAACCCACAGCAGTTTCCATGGCTACTTCAAGAGCGGTATCCATTGATTTGTTCAGATCTCTGAATTCTGCTGCATCCTGAACTGTGTCATCACGAGTGATCTGGGAATCATTCATAGCCACAATGAGAATATTTTCCAATGCGATGTCAAGGACAGTATCTAGGGCTAAATCAAAGGCGGTGCCGAAAGATGTGTCTAAAGCAATATTCATTGCTAGATCAAGAATAGTGTCTAGAGCTATATCAAGAACAGTGTCCAGTATCACGTCAAGAATGCCCGACAGAGTTACGTCCAAAGCGGTGTCCAAAGCAAGGTCGCCATTCTTTGGATTTATAATTGATGCAACAGCTGTACCCAAAGCCACGTCAACGGCGGTGTTCAAAGCTACGTCGAGAGTTTTGTTTAGAGCATTGTCTAAAGGTTGTGTAAACTGAGCAGGATTGTCAGTTGTGTCCTTGCCCATGTTGTTAACCATTGTTGCAAGGGCGCTTTCCATAGCAGGGGTATCCTTAGTGATGTCCTCTAAAGTAGGATACCTATTGTGAGGTTGTCCACACCGACATGTGCGCTGTCGATTCTGATGACTCATTTTTCTGTATGAAGGTCACAGCAGAATGGATTTCACAATATTCTATTGAACATTCAACGAATTGACTTTTCAAATCGAAGTTTGTGATTGAAGTTGACTAAATGCATTCACTATACAATATTATGGTATCTCTTTGTTTCCATTCTCCCGTAGCATAGTACATTTGGATAATCGATCAAAAAGCAAAGTGATGTGTGTTTAACTTGTTGTGATGGTCATTCAGTAATCATTTAAACTCAAGATGTACCATGGTTCTCAACGCATTTAAGTTATGTTGCCTCCATGCGTGTATTTCCTGCTTTCTGGATTCGAAGTAGCCAAGTATATTGAAGCACAGTCAATGATTCAGATATGGTTGATGCCAGTAGCTATGATAGTTGTTCAAAGTTAACATTACATTCTCAATTCAAATGCATGAAAATCAACAATAACATAGATAGTCATCATGTCATTCTATGTTGAATATGGTGAATCTTTGGCATTTCTTCTACGTCTGTTTAGTACGTATTATAGCTATAACATAGAAATAGAAGATAAATGTGGTCGACTTCATCCAGGGAACCCTAGATGGCCTGCAGCATGCCAATAAAACGGTGCATTTATTTCAATTCATGCATCTGAATATTCCATGTCATAGTAAAAAATAGCGGAAATTATTTGCTTATGTAGGCACCTATTTTGTGATAGATAAAAATCCCAAAAATACATAGCGACTTCATTCTTTGAAATTGATTGTTTTAAAGACATGCAAAATGGCTGTTTGACTTTCACCAGTAATGTTGTCGATGCATTAAGAAATTTAAAAAATACTGATAGTCAAAAATAGTCATGAATCAGACCTTCCATTGATTCCAATCTAACGATTTTTCGTAGAGAAATAGAAAATACACTAAAGGCCGGTTCACATAATAACCGATATTAGTGAACGAACAATGCTGCTAGTATTAAAGCATGCAACAATACGCGGCCGCACTTAGCTTTGAGCGATTGATTATCGCTAGCATCGACTTCAACCAGTATTATGACATCACAAAAATCAAGCATAGCTATTTGCGAGGATGTATGATTTATTCGTTATCCGTCACGTACATCATACATGTAGTTATAATAGGTAATTCTTACCACTACTAAGAATCGAGGTTCAATCACGAATCAGAGCACAAATAATCCATGAATTTTTCTGTATATGAATAGCCATCATCATAACAACCATCTGGATTTTGAATTTCCGTGTAAGAGTTTGTAGCTTACCTGTATATAGCTAAATCTGCCATAGCATAGTCCTTCCTACTTTGAGAATTCATTCTTATGGCATTACGGCATATTCGTCGCATTGTTCTTCTGTTTCAGTCAAGTTCTCGACAAGTGTTTCAAGAAGGACAGCATCAGAAGATTTACCACGTTTTCGTGTACATATTTTCGGTGTTTGTATCGAATCTATGTTACTACGTGATTCGTCAGTAATACCAGAAAAGTTTCCATCGGCATTAAAAGTTTGTTCATCGAAATTAGGGATGCTTACACCGCAGGAGACACTTCTGACACATTTTCAGTGGATGGAATATTTGACATTTAGCAGATTCATTTATTTTTCTCAGTGCACTGAAAATCGCACTGGTTCCGGAACAAGTTCCCAAATAAATGAATCGGAAAGACGCGCATTTAAATTCCATCAATACATAGTTAACTGCGTCAATTTCTTAAATAATTATTTAAGAATGAACAGCTGTTATGGAGAAATTCACTTGTATATTGTGAAACAGAAATTTCTTGTTGGCCAACATGTGTGGGAATGTACTTTTCTGAATGCTAGGAGTAGTGAAAACTGTGCCCTACTTGCGACGGATAGGTACATGGATAGGTACATGTAAAATTTAGTGTTATCAATAGGAACATGGATAGGTACATGGATAGGTACATGTATAATTTAGTTATCGATAGGTACATGGATAGGTACATGTATAATTCAGTGTTATGAATAGGAACTTGTATGAGATCTGTTTTACTGGATAGGTACATGTGTTTGGTACACTCAGTTGAGTACACTGCGTTTCGGAACGTCTATGATCGAACTTGTGTGGTTTGGTTCTGAGCACTTGGGTACGTACCGATAGACGTCCGTTGTTTGATTTTGAATGGGTTTGCTCAATTGCGACTATTGTGACTATTGAAACCATTGTAATCAAGATGACACATTGATTTTCCTTTTACGTAGACAAACTAAGCTATAAATATGAGATAGTTGTTTGATGACATACATAATGATGACTAGTATCCCAACGTCGTGGGTTGTCGCAAGAGACCTTGGATATTCGTTCAAAGCTATAGAAACTGTAACAAATCTCAGTGAAAATATCAACGCTGGTGATTTAGTTGATCGACTAATGGATCTAGATGAGCATGCTATGAATCAAAATTTGGATGGTAGGTGGATAGAGGATTTCTCCATGCTACACTGCAATGATAGTGAAATTAGGAGGATCAAATTGGAACGATATGGAAAGAAGGAGACATCTGACAGTGTTTTAATAAAAAGTTCTCCCAATAAAAGTGACTTCAGAAGGAAATTAGAAGAAGAGACATTTAAATTATTATGTGAACGGAACTGCGTTAAATGTTTTAAACAGGAACGATCCCTTCTCTTTTTTCCATGTTCTCATAGCGTTATGTGTTCTACATGTTATGTACCCTTTGAAACTTCATCTTGTCCCCTTTGCGATGAAGAAATATCTTCAACAGTCACTGTATATCGTGCATGATGAGTCATCATGCAGGTCTGTGATTGGTCACTATTGTGTCTTTGTTTGACTTTTCTATATAAGGAGGACATTGTACCGTTCTATTTCAAGCATAATTTGAGGCTAATACAATGTCAATCAGCATGTCGTTCACTACCAACATTCCCATTTCAATAATTTACCGAAGTCAACTCTTCACCGGCAATATATTTTATTCTGCCGTGAATATAACTGGCTATAAAGCGGATTTGGTGGATCTGATGGAGGAAATAGTGAAGTATTTCCGCTGCGGAGAGGACGTTGTGGTGCAGAGAATGTTGATGAGAGTCGTGAACAACGCTCTTACACGAGTTGCAAGATTTTGGCTCAATGAAGTATTTCGCCCACTAGCTCAAACGGAGATTGTACCGGAATACTCTCGCTGTTGGTGCAGCAGTATCCAACGGAAACTCAACACATGTCTCCATGACATTATCACCTCCAGCTACTATGACGAGAAGGGTGAGAAATGCAAACTGGACTTGTTCAGTGGACCGCCATCAGTAAGCATCAATGTGGCTGCTCAAGGACATTCTGAGGTAATCAGTTTACGGGCATACTATGCCAATATTTTAAAGACTTTCCATTCAAAGCCCTGCTGTATGAGTTGTCAAATTTCAAAACATCTAATGAAAGACATTGAGCAGCTCATAACTGCTACAAATCAGACTCTAGCCGATGTGAGTGTATATCAGTTTCCCTCTACAACTTGTTAAGTGTTTTATGTAATTTTATAAGTACCAGCAACAAACTCTGTGTGAATGCTTGTAAACTTTTGTATATAATGTTGTAAGTACTAAGCAAAAATTGTAATTGTATTATCTATTTCCATATTAGAATAAAAATGTCTGTAAAACGGAAGGCATCTTCTCGTCAATCGAAACGGTCCTTCAAACCTTCAAGTCAGTTTAAAAAGGCGTTGCGAAAGTTAAACAGGATACATGATAATAAGAAGAAGTGTAAATTGATTCAAAATTCAAGTGATGATTTCATTCGTGATTTAGCTTTTGCAATACACAAATGTCTACCTATTTACAAGCCTCTGTTGAATGCTGGCTCTTTGAATAGCATAAAAAAGTTTTCAAATCCAAGGAGTAGTGATAAGAAAAGGCGAAACTTAATTCAGCGCGGTGGTGGTGGGTTTCTAAGTATGTTAAATGATATTGGAAACAGTATTAATGGTGTAATCAATAGTCCGCTTGGAAGGATTGCAGCAACTGCTGCAATGTTCATATAAGGTTAGCGAATCATAAAGTGACACGTCATCACTTTGATTGATGAGTCATATATAGGTGTATATAAGGAAGACGCTTTAATGATATTTTACCACTTTCAAGTGACAATTCATTTGCGCTGGTTGAAAGCTCCGAATTAGTACTTGTTGAAACATGACTCAGAAAATGTATACAATCAGAGAGGAAGGTGACGCTTTTGAGCAAGATCTCTTGAAGCTTCGTCCGACACGAAAGGTGCAAGGGATTGGAAATACGTTCTACTTTCAAACCTGGAATTATGGTGATGATGGCTTTTATCTTCAAGTTCCATTCTTCCACAGTAATGGTATGTCTACATCAGGGTATAGCAATATGAGACAAATGCGAGTGACTTTTCCAAAATGGCAACAGGTGATTCTTAAAACTATTGACTCTTTCGCGAAAGAATGTGTTGAGCTGCCTGAAAGTGCTCCCACTCATTGGAGAAAGGCATTAGAGGAAGGAGTTGGTTATAAGGAATTGCCGGAATTCGATACACTGTTTTTAAAACTATCGGATCATTTTCAAGCATTCGATCTCTTTACAAACAGAAAAGGAAATCGGTAGAATGTTTGAACGAATAAATGATCTCTTCAAGCTGACTTTGAATAAATTCTACAAACCAGTCAAAAAGGGGTCAACAAAATTGATGAAGGAAGGGAAGCATGTTCTTCTTGTATTAGGTAAGGATTTGAGTCATACTTTTGGGTATTCCAGAACAGCTTTCTCATCAAGGTATTGGTACAATGGACGTGGGTGGAATTCGGAGAGGAAAGTCACTGATTTTCAATGTAGAATTGTGCCATTGTATGCATTACAAAAAAGGAGCATCCGAGTAAAAAATAAATTTGAGGTCATTAGAAGTGTTGAAGACTTTGCAAGAAAGTTTCAAGAATCAGTACCAGAAACGTTAATGACTTTTGAATATAAGAAAGAGAAAGTAACTTTATTTACTGTTGAAACGGAGGCAGAATTTATTGTTTTTACTAAAAAGACACCATTGGAAAAGTCTGAGTCCGCTGTTTTTGAATTCGGATCTGGAATGATTGGGATGTTTAAGGGCCTTGAAAGCGCACCTTGGTTGACAGAATTAAATGATACATTCAAGGTTCAATTGTCCTCTTCTAAACTCAAAGCATCAACAAATGCTTCATGGGATATCCACGTACACAGCGAAGACATATTGGGTGATGAATTGTCTACTTCCAGTGAACTTGTAAAAAGAGTTAATTTGAACATTGAAAGCTTGAAAACGCCATCTGAATTGTGTACAAAGTTAAATGAGTTTGGTGTAGATTACCTTGATGCAGATGAATATCACTTTTCTTATGACCCACATAAGAAACGCATGATTGTAAAGATAGGGAAGAACTCTCTTATCAAGCTGGATAGCGTGTTAACGACCACATTGGGATTCTCAAAATCAACTATTTATGAAGGCACATCAATAGGCGATACAGCCCCATCACTAGAGCGTGATATAAGTAACTTATACGTCTATTGTAACATTATTGAATATACAAGGGTTGGCGACATTGAGGCCCCACTTCTGCGCACATTTCCTCTCTCATCCGTAAGGAAGCAACTAATCAATCGAGAATTTTTTAACACAATGTATCTACCAATCAGCCGAAATTTTATCAATAGAATTGACATATCAATTCATGATGACGCAGGAGAAGTAGTACCGTTCTGTGGTGGTGTTACTGTTTTGACCCTACATATTAGGTCAAGAGAATAAGGCTTTACGCTATTGTGACTTCCATAGTTATTCAATAGTCATAATGACAGGCATTTACAGTAGACCATCATATCAGAGCGGTTATCCCGTGTTTGTTGGAGGTAGACGACAAGTTGGAGGAGGCATATTTGGTGCACTAAGACGTATGGTTCTTCCAACACTCAAAAAGTATGGCGTACCAATCATGAAGCGTGTTGGAAGCAGGGCTTTAGATTTTGGTGCAAATGTTGCAGCTGATGCGCTTCAAGGTGAGGATATCGGTGAATCTATGAAAATGCGCGCGCAGCAATCTGCCATAGACGCATTAGATGATTTAACAAAGACGAGACGTACAGTTCGGAAGAAGCGTAGGAAGTCAAGATAAGTTGGATCCGGTCGAGTTACTAAGCAAAGACGCAGGAAAAGTAAAAAGCCGACAAGAGCAGCACGTTCTAAATCTAGACGTGTGAAAGCAAGAAAGCGCAAACGAAATTCCACTGCGACTGGAAACAAGTCAAAACGAAGGAAGACAACATATTTGTAGAGCTAATACGATGCAGAGTATCAATTCGGCTTTCTGTTTCTTCGATTCTCCCCCTCATCAGACAGACATCATCTCCTCAACAATTGTAGACAGAGTCCCCACAACAAATATCGATGGTAACCAGCAGCCTATTCAGTTTGATATACCTGCCAATCCTCAAGATTATATTGACTGTCAATCCATTGATTTAGAGTTGTGTATACAAATTAAGAAGACTGATGGTACAAATATCGATTCATCCAAGGATAAAGTGGGATTAGCAAATCTTCCTATTGCCAGTCTGTTCTCAGATGTGTATCTAATATTGAATGACAAACAGATTGAAGGAGGGGATCGAGCATATCCATATGGAGCATATATACATACAATGACTCAATTTCAAAAGCAAGCTAAACAGTCACACTTGCAAGTTTCTGGGTGGTGTGATGATCAGCAAGGGAAATTTGATGATGTCTCAAATACAGGGTTGAAAAGACGAATGGATTTAACAGCGGATTCAAAGGAATTATACTTGAAAGGACCTGTCTATCTTGATTTCCTTCGTCAATCTAGATATCTGCTATCACAGGTTAAAATGCAAATAAAATTTATTCGTGCAAATCCTGAGTTCGCGTTAATGGCTTTTGGAGCTAGAAACTATCAAGTCAACATAAGTAATGCCGTGCTCAATGTAAAGCGAGTAACAATGAACCCGTCAGTCATCAACGAGCATGCGACAGGATTGAGGAAAAACAATGCAATATATCCAGTTAATCACAGTGTGTTGACAAACTTCACAATTGGTGCGAGATCATCCTCACATGCCTACCCAAATCTTTTTCCCACTGCAATGCCAAAGGCGGTGTATATCACATTTGTGGAAAATGAGGCATTCATTGGTGCTTTTGAAAAGAATCCATTCAATTTCCAACACTTTAATGTTAGCAAACTAGCACTCTATCACGATGGGAAATTTGTATCTTGCAAAACATATGAGCCTAATTTCAAAGATGGCAAATTCGCACGTGAATATGGTTCTATTTTCACCGCCCTGAACATGTTTAATACAGACGATTCAAATGGAATTACAATGGATATGTACAAGAATGGCTACTTCTTCATTATGTACAACCTCACAGCAGATGCAGATCTAGGTGGTGAAAGCGTAGGAGTTACAAAGCCTGGAAATCTACGACTGGAGGTATCATTTGAGTCACCTTTGAAGAAAACAATTACTTGTCTCATTTATGCTATCTATGATAGCAAAGTTGAGATAACAAGAATGAGAGACGTGACTGTCAGCTATCAGAGATGAGTAACTTAAGCAACATAGAAATCTTGAGGAAAATGAGGAAAGCTCATCCCTACTCCAAGACAATATTTCTCAATGTCTTTTCTAGAGATAATTTACCTGATTCAATTCCTTTTATCCTTGTTCGCTTATCATCAATACGGATACCAACAATCTTCCCGGAAAACATTGGATTGCTGTATACATCAATCGTTATTAAGTGGCCGAATATTTTGACTCTCTTAATCAACCTCGTTTACATGATATCGCATTATGGATGAACAGGTTCTCCTGGACTGTTAGGAAAGTGACTTCGTTACCACTTCAAAGTAATACATCTCTAATGTGCGGTGGCTATGTACTCTATTTTGTCAATGAGAGACCATTGAAAAATAACTGTAAAAGTGCTTTAGAACTATTTTCAAAAAACTGTGATAAAAATGATGTAATTCTTACTAAATATGTCGAAACAGTTTTGAAATAAAGTTTTATGTTGTATCATTAACTTGCTCTCTTTTTTTCCAAAACAAGGGTTTATAAGGAAAACAAAAATATGTTTATATTTCATTATCTATTCACATATATACAAAATCTACAATTTGGTTTTCATGAAACATTTTTTCAAATCACACATGATGGGAGGCACATCACTTATGTCTTTAATGCCGGTTATCACAATCTTTCCATTATGGAACACATGAACATGATATGGATGCCAGTTAGTCAATTGAGCTGCTGGAAATAGCTCCACTTCATAAGTTAGATTATGTGATGATGTAACTTTACGGGAATCATAGTGATAGTGTAATTCACATAACACGGTCATTGTCTTCACTTTCCAATCAGATAATGAATCACCAAGGAAATGTTCCAAAGTTAAGTGTAGATATGAGAGATCACCCTCCATGACCCTTCCAATACATTGGATTGTTCCATTTGGAAAGAATAGGATAGTGAGAGATCTATCCTTCCTCTGAATCCTCCATGTTAACATTGACGTTCTTCCAAGATGTAAGCTCGTTGTCGGCTTCAATTTGCGTTTTTTCAGTAACCATTGTTTTCGGTTGGGTATATTCCTCTCGATCTCTTGTAGAATGAGTTTTGACTTTGCTTTTGTAGTTAACATCCGATTTACAACTTCCAACCGTTTGATGTCCTCCATCTTTAATGAATGACGTTATCTGTGGTAGTATCTCCCTTGTAAAGGTTTCCCATGTGACGTCACTGAGACGAAAAAATCGATATTCAACATCTTCACGTTTTGGTGAACAGACGTATAGTTTGACTGATGAATCACACTTTATCCATACCTTGTCATCGAGAGGAATCTTGATCCGAGTCTTATGGTTGTCAATGAGATCCGCAAAGTCTTTCAGTGAAGGCAATGAGTCAATACTAATGCAAACGCCACGATGTTTTCGATCACTATTTGCTATTGAATGACGAAATGCTATTCTTTTAGAATTTGTTATGTGAACGTTTTGAACGTCACTAAGTTTCCATGTTCTAATGTAATGAGGCATGTTCCGAAAGCTATGTTTCAAATTTAGGTTTAATGTTTGCCTAAAGTTTGTTATTTTATTAGCTCAACATATCGGAATGATGTTGAGTACAAATTCTTCGCATATTCATTCACATTAGGACTACCTATTTATTAGTAATCATTTCTACATATCGGAAAGATGTAGAAATTTCAATTTTAGTAAGACTACTTATGTATTAGTAAGTGTTGCTACATGTCGGAAGATGCAGCAATCGCAAGATCTATTACAAGTGGAATATTATATTGTTTTTATTTAGACTTATTCTACATCACCTGTGACGGGAAGGCATCTCCTTCTCTTCGACGGTGGGGGAAGACCTAGGCTGTAGTGTCCATATGGTAATGATAAATTTTTATCCAGCCAACAGCGCTTATCCTCCCAAAGTGAAAGACCTCGCTTCCTAAATGATTTTGTGGTAACTATGTGATTTTTTGAATTTATAATTGTCATATCTTCAGTTGTATCATTCTCACTATAATAGACACTCCTGTAGTCATCATGTTTCAATTTTTTAACTGCTGCTCTCTGAATTCCTTTTGCACGTTTGATGCTATGATTCGTAGAGTCTAGATATTTCATTGAATACATTTTCGGTTTTAGTAGGATCATTTCCTCAAGCAACTTTCCAGCACAATCATCCTTAAAACAACCTAATCTAGCTTTGTTTGTGGTTGAGTATAGTCGGTGGTGACTGTCATAGTTTGAAGAGTCGAACTTTTCACCGAAGTATAGAAGTATATCTTCCAGACGGACAGATGGTGATGTGTATAAACATAGGAAGAAACTGTCGGTATCACCTCCACAAAGCCGCGTTCTATTTATCAGTGGACATCCTTTTAGATCATTGTAATATAATTGATACATTTCCAACTTACTATAGTCAAGTACTGCTTGACCAACATATATTAATTTATTTAAAACTATTGAAGGTTTGTACATTTCCATACCAACCAGATCTTCATAAAATATTTTGTGTTGATTATACAGAGGATGATTTGAAAATTTCAGTAGTTGTTTCTCATTGTTGACTAGTTTAAATTTTTTCCTTCTCCTTACATTTTCCATTGTTTTACCATATAAAGAATTATTTTTCAATTTGTAGAATGACTTTCGAAGTCAGTGTTTGATTGAGCCCTCTTTTGAGAGTTCATATCAATGTATGTTTTTAACCAAGGCTTTTGTGTGAATTTTATGCCACTATGAATCTTCTTGATTCTCATGCCCATGGTCAAGTAAAATTTTAAAATTGAGTAGTGGACTACATAATTTTCCCTATCAAATTGATGGAGCAGAAGTTTCTTGATAGAAGAAAAATGTGTATTTGGTCTTACTTTTTCATATAGATTTTTCATATAGTGTGAAAACATTCTCTTTTCAATCATCTGCATTTCTGGAGCTAATGGGAAATCGGCAGTGTCATCATGAATGGCTGCAGGATACTCTAAATCTAAATCAAAAATGTAGCCGATTTCACCATCATCATCTATATTTTGAACATTTTCTTCATTTAAAAAATTATCTAATTCCCTTTCATTCAACCATTTGAAATTTGAGTGGGGTAGATTTCTACTGAGTGAAGAACCATAAAGGTTATTAACATCTAAGTAGGTCAAATGTCGACTTTCATGTGTATTATTTCCTAATTCTTCAATGCGTGCACGCGCTCGGTGAATGTTGGTGAAAGTCATACCCTTTCTAATTCCTCGTTCAAATAGATTGTACATATTTTCATCTTGTATGTAGTGTGGGGGATCATTGGAAGAGAAATTTAGTGCTGAGGTAAAGCTAAGATGTGGGAGACTGACAAAATGTACAGGGTCGACTTCATCCTCACGTTGACTCAATGCTCTAAACACTTCAAATATGTCTGCCAACAATAAAACATCGAACTTCAGATATGCCAGCATGTAATCACCAAATGTGCTACAATGAAATTCAATCCATGCCTTGTTAGCGTGTTCATATTCACTATCGGAACAGTGCTCGCGAGTAAGATCATTATAGAATTCAGATTGTGGTGGTACACAGTCTTCCGTCAACGTGTTTAAGTTTTTGAAGTATGAATATGGAAACACTCCCTTCTGATATAAAACATTATTACTTAATTGTGGAAATTCTACCCTTAATGTCTCTACATGCTCATACGTTTGCAAGCCCTTGGCTAATTCACTCAAGGATGCACTTAGAAATTGATATGAGTCTAAGAATTTTAGTTTAAAGTATACTGTCTTCCCTTTGTATTCATTTACAGGGACACTGGCGGATAAAGTTATATATTTTTCAGCAGTTGCTGCTACAACATCTAATTTCCAAGATTTCATTCTTCCAATCGCTTTATAGCAAACGATGTGACTATCATAATTTTTAAAATTGTGGAAAAATATGGGGAGCTCCCGTCTGTTAAGTCTTAACCGGAGATTGCATTTCCTACATAATGTTTGCCTATATCGTCCGGTGATATGATCATGATCACGAACTTTTATGACTTCATCGCTGAATTTCGATTTACATTTGTTGCAACATTTTGCATTCTCATGGCGTGCTTTTTCATCCGCTGACAGTGACATTGGCTGCCTAGTTGTTGCACATTGGTTGTCATATAAGTCTTGGGCTACAGTTTCTAAGTGATGCAAGAAACCAATAATGCAATTTTCTCCCTCAAAGAGGTAATACTTGCTTTAAAATTTTGATTGAAGGGCATTATGCCAGACATGATAAGCTCCAATGGCCGCAGGTTTATGTATTTTATTATCAATGTAGCACTCTATATCTGCATAAATTACTAAAGGAGGACTTAGTTGATATTCCATGCTACTTGTTAGTACTTTTAGATCCGATGGCATTTTTTCTTTTTGTGCTTTTCCTCGAATACAAAACTGGAAGTGTCGTTCTAGTGTTGTTATATATGTGAATGACTGAGTGCATCTTTCGCAGAAGTATTTATGTCTTTTTAAAGTTCTCCCATACAATCTTGACAGCTTTGGAATTCCACAATAGTGTGCTGCTCCATTGTTTAGAATTAGCAAAATATTAACTGTTTTCCTACCAGTAAAGTTACTATTGTAACGAACACCTTTGAGTCCATTTTCATAAAAGTGAATGTTAATTTTAATATCATTATTTTTCTCAAATTTTGGAATATCTTTGATTGATACTGGTGTGGAAATGCCTTCCATATTGAGCTCAGATGTCTACTCACTATATGATTTTACTTCATTCCTTGAATAAGGTACTTCATTATAATGCAATATTGATAAAACTGCATATAGGAAGCAATCATTTGCATTTGAATTAACATTAATGACAGCTTTAGAGTTTTTTAACTTCTTTGGTAGAGGAAATGATTGTCCACCTGACAGTATTGGACTTGTTATTACATTGAACTCTATATTTTGTACATCATCTATAATCCAATTGCTACCCTTTTTTGTGAAGGCTTCAATATGATTTATTAGACTATTTAGATGATCCTGAAACCAAGCATCATAGTCATAAATATAATTTGAGGATGATGAGGTAAAGTGTGCGAGAAAAGTTTCTTCTTCTTGAGGATTAGAACGGACATAACGAATTTGTGCAATCAGACGACCGCGCAATTGATAGCTCCTTAGTAAGTCAGACACTAAATTCCCTAACATGGAACGCATGCTCTCTAAGAATGATGTTATGTCCACAGTAGGTGTAGTTGGTGTGATATCATACACACGTGCATGGCCATTGAGTGCGCTTTCGCTGAGGCTAACAGTTCCATAGTTATTATGCATATTCATCTCACTATTTGTATTATGTACATTCATATGCTGTCGAAATCTACTTATAGAGTTATACGTTTTACCACATCGAGAGCAGTATTGCATAAAGTTTTGTTTGTTAGTTGAAGCGCTGGTTGTTGGCTTAGAAGTAGATCTATTTTGATTATTCGAATTTGACTCTGTTATGCTATCATTCGGTTTATTATTGCATACAAGTTTATGCCTCTTAAGATTATCCATCCTATTCGTCTTATATGGACACTTGCTACATTGATACGTTTTTCCTAACTTACAAAATTTTTCATGACGTTGCAAATTGCCAATGAGAGTGAACACTTTTCCACACTTGGTACAGACAACCATGATTATTGATGAGGATTGAAATTACTAAGCCCTTATATACATCTACCATCTAATGACGTCAGCGTCATCACCAGCCAATACCGTATGTTCCGATCTGTTGTAAAGAGAAAACACATAAAATTTTCAGTAATTAATTTTTCAAAGAAAAAAAGTCAAAGCTTAACACATTTCACAATACCATTGTGGTACAACTTCAAGTGGCTGCAGCTTTCACTGCAGCCACCCAAGTCGTCCATCCTCGTTAGACGCACCTTTCTAATGGCATTGTCTCTGCACTCGATGTGCACCAATGTTTCTTTGTCGTGCCTCTGAATGTTGGTCACTTGCGAGGCCAACAGGAGGTTTGATTGAGTTATGTTTTGTAAGGACTCAACCAAACCTCTGTTGTCCTCTATTAGCTGAGCCTCACGGGCCTCTGACTCCCTCAGACGCTCTTGGCAACGGCGTAGTTTTGAGTAAATGTCTTCCTCCGTCGTTGTATCGAGGTCGACATCATACTCTCGCACTGGGAGAGGGGCCTTGGGAACTGTATCAGGAGCTGCGGCGGGGATAGGAGGTGTCGCGGAGGAAGGAGCTGCGGCTGGGATCGGAGGTGACGGAGAGGAAGGAGCTGCGGGCGTTGGAGGAGATGGGATCGGAGGTGCCGGACAAGAAGGAACTGCGGGCGATAGAGGACGCACAGGGGATGGAGGAGCAAGCGTCATCATCGGGGACAGCGGCAGGCGGACGCTCCAGCTGGGGGATGCCCGGATGTGGCTGAAGGACACCTCTTCCTGTGAGGACTCCTGTAAACAAAGGAAACAATTGTTTATTAGGATAATTGTCAACAAAGTAAGTTTCAAAATGTTTTAATAGAAAATTCTACACTGAAGCAGTTAACCAAGCTTCATACTTACATTAGTAACAGATTCATCGTCATCATCGGATGACGAAGTTGGTGAATCGTCGGATGAGGATGATGTTGCAGAATCCTCGGATGAGGATGATTCGCGTATGGAGTAGGGCCTCTCCTCATTGTCCTCAATGGACGTGGTTGTCGCTGGCGTGCTTAAAAAGCTCCTATGCTTTTTAAGGGATAGAGATCGCACAGCCTGCAGCGGAAAAATGTGACAATATGTTTATATAAAGAGATAGACATAGACAGGTTTTCAAGGTGTTGTTGTTGTCTGTTATCTGAGCGTAGACCACAGCAATCACACTTACGGGGCTAGAAGCGAGTTTTTTTTGTCCTGGGGAATTCCCTCGAGGCAGCTTCGGGCATGCGGGGATTGATTGAACACTTGGAAACAGCTAAAAAAGAGATTCACATTTGATTTCTCCTTAGAAACTATTAAGCAAATTAATTTGTTACCTTTCGCAAGTTTTCCACCACATTTCCATCTTCAAACCCGACTGTCATCGCTTGAGGTGGTTCAGTCTGAAATGTTTTAACAACATTGATTTAATTATGCATATGAATAATAACCCAAGTAAATAGATTCTCACATCTTTAACGATGAGTTTTTTCTGCACCAACACCTTTGTCTTCTTCGGTGGGGGCATCACCAAATCCTGAAATGTGTAAACGACATATGCTTATATTGACTTAATGAAGTAGCATTTTATCTATCCCCAGTGGATCAGTTATTCGTTGAAGCTAGGATTGACATCACTTACCTCAAAATCGCTGAAAGTCTCGTCGACAAATTCTCGGGACTTAGGGGCTTTCTTGGGAGCGCGAGACTTAGGGGCTTTCTTGGGAGGCTGTTGAGGTTCGTCCACCTGGGACAAAACACCTTCCACCGGACTGTCCTTCGAAAAGAGGCGTTGCAACTTCTTTTTTTCATTACTAGAAGTCAAATTGATCCCTTTCCGTCCATTCTCAAGAGCACAGGGGGAATGACGAACAATGAAGGCCTTCGCCGAATCGGTGTTAGCCTTCATGTCACTCCTTTCATACGTCCTACAGGAAAGGCAGTAGATGTAGGAGCAGTCTTCTCTGAAGGTGCACTCCTTGTGCCCGCTTTTGTTGGCATGTCGAACGGGCAGTTGACATGTCTCACAAAAATGGAAGACGAGACGTTGTCGTGCGATACTCTCATGTCGAACCATTTCTGTAGAGGATAAAAAACTTTTATTATAATTTAATCCCTTATTAAATAAGAAATCATTTATGTACCACCTTCAAAGCTTTATTAAGTACTAGATTAATATTAGACAAATCTTAAGAAGAAATAAATTTATGGATGAAATAGAAACTGAGATTCGAAAGTTTAATTTCATTTTAAAGGGTTTGTTTATAAAAAGACATAAAATTTGGAAACAGCTGATTAATCATTATTTAATTACGAAATAATAATAGAATGAAAATGAGATTTCGAAATTTCAACCATTAAAAAATTAGTTTAATTAAACAAGTTTGAACTTTATGGAAGCAGCTGATTTGTATTTCTTTTAAATTGAAATAAACATAATAGAACGAAAGTAAAATTTTCGAAAATTTCAACCGTTAATCAATTCGTTTGATTAACCAATTTTTAATTCATACATCAGCTATCAGATGACATTGAATTTTTATTTAAATATCCTTTTATTTAGAAAGAATGTGTAAAAATACGATGTCAATTGCAATTTTACTCAGACTTATACAGTCATGTCTCTTCTGGATGACTTAATATAGGAAGAAAATAAAAAAACATGGTTAATAATATAACATAAAGTGTTCCTATCCTAAAGACCAAAGCTTCTATATTTAAAGCTATTTGGTTATAAGAACTTAATAATATTCCTACTCCCGAATATCCTATAAAGTAGCAGAACATGACAATGAAACTCACTTCAGAATTGTAATAAGAACCGGAGAACGGAGGAACGAAGAACGACGTCTGCTATGGACACTGAATAATTTGAAAATGAGTGAAAATTCGTTGTGTGCAACTTCTTTTTATATGAAATTGACAAAGCAACTATGAACAAAGACCTTATGACATCACATCCTGGAATTGGTACGGTTAAACAAAATTGATAACTCAAACAAGAATTGGAACAGCTGGTTTATTTTTAACCTTAGAAATGGAAGTGCCATCATATGTGTTGAAAGATTTCTACATGTAAACAGTAGAGTGAATTCAAAGTAATATGAACTGATGGACTGATGTATTATTTGATATACATGTTATTATTAATAGTCATATAATGATTCATATTTGAAGATATAAAACGTGCGATTTGAATAGAACATTAAATTTGAATTAAGCGCTAAATTTCGAAAATTCAAATTTCGCGCCAAAATGTGAATAATCAAATTTAAAGACTTTTTCGAAAATTTGAATTTCGCGCCAAAATTCAAATAATCAAATTAAAATAGTAGGGTTAGGGTTAAGGTTAGGGTTAAGGTTAGGGTTAGGGAAGCAAGAAGAGTATCTATGGCACCCGGAACCCATGGGTAAATAAAATTTCGAGGGCGCGAAGCGCCCGAGAAATTTTTAGGCCCCCCCCGCCGTGTATGAAGTGTATGAAGTGTATGAAGTGTATGAAGGTCAAAGGTCAAGGTCAAGTGTAGAGGATTGTATATTATGGTCATTTTTAGTTGTAAAACTTTAACTTTGAAAATTTGTAAACTTAGTCATTTTTGTAAAAAAACTTGGAATTTTTTCAAGTTGCATACAGATGCATACAACTAGGATTTTTTCATCAAATGGGTACATACAATATATCATTCGAATGCTCTTTTCATGCTGATTCTAATGGTGTATTGTATGACACATGTATGACATATAATTAGAGAGCTACATGTCTTTAAAGAATGGGCTAAAAACTTAGTGAATTTAAAAATCTAACATTTGTCTGCTTGTATACAGTTGCATACAACTAGGATTTTCCCATCGAATAGGTACATACCTTATATCATTCTAAAGGTCTTTTCATTTTCATTCTTATGGTGTCGTGTATGACAAATGTATGATATCATCCTGGACTGCTACAAGCATTTTAAAATTAACAACATAACTGTTTCTTTAAAAGTTATGTGTTCCTATTTATTTCAAGTTGAAGTCTTCATATTTGATTTTTTGTTTCAATTCAGTTATTGAACATCATTAATTGTAGATAGTTGTTCCCCTTTCCCATTCAGACCTTAATTGAAGACCGATCTGTGAAATGATAAAACAAGTTTGTTCATATATACAAATGAATATTAAATGAAGAGATTAAGAAAAAAACACACTAAATATCATCAAGGTAAGGAAAGGGTACAAGTTTTTTCAAGTCCACTTGCACATGGATCCTGGTCTTTTTGGGCGCACAGGGACAGCGACGTGGTGTGTCAAGGTCGATGATTCGAAAATTCGAGAGCGGTTGTGAGGTTCCGCTCGTTCGGCTCCATTCGCATGAAGACCCGTTTCGTGTGGTACTTTCTCGGGGCGTTCTTGACTTTGACCGTGACCCTTCCATAGAGTGGCGTTCGCATGGACTTCTTATTCATGTGACGCATCGTCTCGATTGATACGTCACTATCTTCATCACTCGAGTAGTCGGGCGATGCAGGGGCTTGGGTGAACACCACCGGCTCGTTTGGTGTTGTCGATCGCTCCATCGGAGATTGGGGAGGTGTATTGGTACGTTCCGCTGGCGAAGTGGTACGATCAGCAGTACCGTTCTCAACTGCGGCTTTCTGTTTGCGATCCATTATGACTTGTAGATTTAAAATAATTGTAACTTGTAAACGTGAGGATTAGAACCTTTGATAGGAATTGGTACAAACCTCGGACTTATATACTTTTTAAACAAAGGAAATCCTAACAGCCAATCAGAGAGGTACTGAACTTCCCTAAAGAATATATATAACTATATAAAGGATGTCATTGTTCCAAACTGCTAAGTACTTATCCTCAACGTTCCATAACAAGAAGCATGTCCTCAAAACCACTATTTTATTTTCAAAATGACAGCCAAGTCATTATGGGAGGTCAGTTGGATATGACCTCTCTCTTGCGGCTGCAAAGTGGCCCTATGGAAAACCTTGACTGTGTCAGCACTTCAAAGGCGGAGTGGACTACCGGTGAAGTGTCCGGTACACGAGTGTGACCATGACTTTAGTAAAAATCAGACATTTCATGAATGGTGTGATGACTTCCTGAAGATCATGGAGTCGCCTGAGGGACGTGATCTGTACCCGTCATTTATTTTTCACGCTTAAATTAAACTTACATTGTAAATCTCTTGTCTTTTCATTTTAAACATAATTCTGGAATTGGTTTTCTTATTGGGGAGCAACTAAATCATAGCTGCACAGTAAAGTTTCACATCTAAATAGTGCTACATTTAAAATAATTGTCACAATAGTCGCAATTGAGCAAACCCATTCAAAATCAAACAACGGACGTCTATCGGTACGTACCCAAGTGCTCAGAACCAAACCACACAAGTTCGATCATAGACGTTCCGAAACACAGTGTACTCAACTGAGTGTACCAAACACATGTACCTATCCAGTAAAACAGATCTCATACAAGTTCCTATTCATAACACTGAATTATACATGTACCTATCCATGTACCTATCGATAACTAAATTATACATGTACCTATCCATGTACCTATCCATGTTCCTATTGATAACACTAAATTTTACATGTACCTATCCATGTACCTATCCGTCGCAAGTAGGGCACAGTTTTCACTACTGCTAGGTCTATCCAACGCATTCAAAAATGTCATTGCATGGATTAACATCGAATGTTGCTTTCTTGAGTGCATCACGGTCACAACGTGTTGTGGCGTCCGGCAGTTCCGCATCGAAAAACTGCAATAAAAGATGAACGACTCTATTAATCAACTCAACCTGACACCCTTTTTGTTTGCAGCTGATGCTGGCAACTTTCGTGACGCATGTAGTCGAGATAAATTAATTGCTTATTTTTAATTGCCATTTTCATTTGCTTATTTTTTATTGCTTCACTGTTGCTTCACAGGTGACACAGATGGCCGTCCTGGCCTGTTGTCATAATTAATGAACTCATCTCTTGCTTCTATTACGTGTAATAAATACTTTGCCGCTTGACGATTGACACGAAAGTGTGATTCGAAGTCATCTTCAATATAGAAACGAACATTTTCCTCAGCGTGGTTCTCAACTCTCAACTCTCATTCTTCTAACAGGCAATACAACATATTGCATTCATCATGACCTTCTTCGTCAACAATATCGTCATCATTGCCTGCAAATCTTCATCAATAAATTCACTAAATTTAAAATATAATTCTCTATGATGCAATCCTTAGTACTTCTATTCTTCCCCCCACATTTTTCAATTTTTCCAAAATCATCAAATTTCGCCAAAGTTTGTCACATTGGGTTTAGAATAGATTTGATCTGTCACTGAATGACAATACAGCACGACTGAGAAGTCTCACTTGAACCCTGGGATGAAAGGTTGGTCCTTCGGATACTCAGTTAGAATACAAGGTACAGCTCTGATCATGAACTTCGTGTGATTGTTGTCCACAGACAAATGACGAGCAGTTGTCTAATTCTGAGGCTGTACATGTTCTACAAGTCAGATAAGAGTTTTACACACTCAACGCTATGCGACGTTAGTGAGACTGTCCCTATAGGAGCAAGAGAAGATCGTTGACGATGCAGTACTTTCGGGTGCCAACAACGGAAATGTGGAGGGGGGGGCTAAAAAATAGAAGTACCAAATTCTTTACTATTTGATTCATTTTTATCTGGTCACATACTTACTGTTGCCATAGAAACTCAGTGCACTCAGGCCTTGTTCTGTTTTTCAGGACAGCCTTGAAAATTTAATGTTGTTCTGAAAACAGAGTGAATGAATCGGGTTTCGTCAAATTGAAGTCGCTCTGGAATCAGAAGATAATTAATTCATGAATTGGCTAATTGTCTCCTTCGGCTCGTTAGGTTCATCAAGAAATGTCATTCCTGAATACAAATCCAATCGCGCTTTTGTTGATGTCCTTGAATCTTCGACAAGCAGTTTCATAAATTATCTTCTTTTCGCTAACCTTGTCAATCAGTAACTCATCTATCGCACTTCCCATGTCGAATGGCGATTTCAGTTGTGTGCGTTTTACAAAATAGAACGCTACTCTAAAGTTGTTGGCGGCCGCTACTGACGGCGATATTGATCGCATCTAGCTTTGAATGTCAACTTGCGTCGCTAGTATCGGACATACCGAGCTGTGCGCGCCCCCTAGTAACGACCTGAGTCAACGCACTTTGCTAATAGAGTTGTTATGTGAACTGTACTTTACACTGAAGCTAAAAGTCACAAAGTAGTAGGTATTACGGCTTGTGTTTAAAAAGTGACACAAAAGTGAACTATTCGACAGAGCATGGATAGGGTTAAGGAATGAAAAATTTTCTGCGTAGCTAAAACACTTCAACATCAATTAAGTTTTCAATTAAACGTTTTGAGTCTCTTTGATTTAATGGTTGATATGAGTGAAGTTTTGAAAGCCTCATTTACAATAACCTGTTGAACAAATCTTGTCGCAATACAATACCACATCGCATCGATTACTGCTTGACTAGCTTTTTACATCAAATTTTCGATCAAATGAAAATCTACACTTTTTTGCGAGAGAGGGATAATTTTGTTTTATCTTTTGAACACTTTTGGCATGACTTTTGGAAACATGGCTAGTCTCTCAATTGCAGTCATGCTCGAATTCTTATTAGTGCAGTGGCGTCGCCAAGATTCATGTTAGGGAAGGGTGGTCTAAAAACACAGATCGGACCGCAAAATTTTGCTATCAGCTGTCTATCTGTTCAGACATCTATCAAACACATTCATTCTCATCATGATTTATTTCCATAGCTAATAATGCATGATTTTGTGTGACTGAAAACCATTCTGCGTGATGGATGAGATTTGCTACATCAAATAATATAAAAAACAAGATTACAATCTATCATCATTCGAGCGATTCTTTAAAATGTCGTAATCGGACGAAATTGTTCAACGATAGTAAAACTGTGAAGTGAAGGAAGAAAATCTTCATCTCTTCAAATAAAAATCAACTATCAAATCGCACATCACACGCGCTACCATGATTAAGACAGACTTATCGGACCTAGGCAATCAGAAGAAAGGTAATTTGTCGTTCGCTATATTTCTTGTATGCACAAAGCTTACTTGTATGACCGCGTCGATATCTGTCAGTATATCATCATAAGCATAAAATAGGGCATTTCAAATAATGCAACTCACCTATTGTAGACTGCAAATCGGACTTCAAAAGCTTCAATTCTGAAAATATTCTTTCGGCAGTCGCAGTAGTGGTTGGTAGGCAACAAAAGATTCTCAGGTTTTCTGCACAAACACACGGACATTTTTAAAAAGTACGCAGGGTGACGAATTATCTTAAGCCTTTGTCGAGTTATTGCGAATGCAGCGATTTTCCAACTCATCAAAGGTAAAAGTCTAAGTTGAAGGGTCCAAAAGTCATGCATATATTTCTATCACAGAGTAATTTTCTACTACTCACGTTGAAGGCGGTGGCCGACTACACCGCCCACCCTCTCAGCGACTGCACTGATTCGTAGTGCCCATTTATAGAGAAATTTTACATATTATAGATTCAAAATCCAAGCTGTATCAAAAGCTCCATAAAATAATTGCAAATTTGCTTGAAAAATGCAGATGACTGCATGCTAAGCATTCTCATCAGTTTGCGTGTTGACAACTTCACTTCACAAAAATAGCCTACTTTTCATAAACCAACTTGAGGTCATCTCTGACACTGAGGTATTGGTCGATGAAACTTTTGCTGAGCGTATAACACAACATTACAGGTGTACAGAATTATAATGTCTGAATCTTTTACATTTTGCCTCGGGAGTAAGTAGTAAATAGGTCGATTTGATACAGGTGGGAAATGCTATCAAAGAATGGAAAAAATAACTTAAGTGATGTTGCGCACCCGACAGACAGGTAAGGAGGAAAAACTTTCTCTTCATTTAAATTAATTCAACTCTTGTCTCTTATTGAGAACGTACTTCCCGCAGAAGACATGAACACAATCGTCTTTGTACTTACTTCCTTTCTTAACAATGATGGAAATAATTCATCATCAAAGCGTCCTCTCGCAAAATAAATGAACTGCAAATGCGTTGGGGATATAGAGCATTCAGAGTCAAAATAAAGAAAGTCCAATTGTTAGAAGACAATTCTCAAGCGTTTCGACACGTTATGATTTATTGCAAAAGAAGTCTGCTGACATGATTGGTTAATGATGACTTCCTTCAATAATTGCCTGATTATCCGCTTACTCTAATACTACTTGCACTTAAGATTGTTTCTTGAATAGTATTAGCATTTATTAGCAATAATCGATTTAAAATGTATCCTTTTATTCATTTTCACACAAAATGATTTATATGAAAAGGTCAAAAGTAGTAACCCCATTCCAAATTCAAGGACAGTGCGGTGCAGTGATGAGTCATCGATGAGTCATCATGCTGACTCAGCCCCCACCCCCACCCTCTGGAAGGAAGGTGAGGGAGGTGGTCAAGGATGTGCTGGGAGGAATGGGTCCGAGAGGAGGAAACTGTTCCCCCCCTCTGGAAGGAAGGAAGGATTGTTCGGGTAAGGGGTAGGAAGGGAGAAGGGTAGGAATGTGGGAAGGATAGAGTGCGGAAAGGGTGGATGATGGTGGTTTTGGGATGAGAAAAGTCGTTTTTCGACAGGAAGGAGGCCTCGGATGGGAAAACGGAGGCCAGATTCGGACTCTACGTGAAATTCTACATCTGTGGTGTGATTTCCAACTCAATCGGAGAGAAAAAGTTCTGACCCCCACCCGCACCCCCTCCTGTCACACTTCCAACTTTGGTTGTAGACATCGTAGAAAGTCGTGCCATAGCTCATTTGAAAGCTGGGAGTGAGAAAAATGCCGTGGAAAGCTCAGTTTGGACTCATTTTCTTGGGTTTAGGGAGGAAAATGGCAGGAAACCGTCAGAGTTGGAAAAAGTCAGGTTTTGGAGGTTTTGGGATGAGAAAAGTCGTTTTTCGACATGAAGGAGGCCTCGGATGGGAAAATGGAGTGCAAATTCGGACGTTTTGGACAATTTTGGGTCTAGGAACGTCTTCCCAACTCAATCGGAGAGAAAAAGTTCTGACCCCCACCCCCACCCCCCCTCGGCAGCGATCTTCTAACTTTGGTTGTAGACATCGTAGAAAGTCGTGCAATAGCTCGTTTGAAAGCTAAGAGTGAGAAAAATTCAGTGGAAAACATGGCTTGTTCGTATCTTCCTTCGTTTAGATGTGAGGCGTCATTTAAGATTTTGGGAGATTGGCGAAAAACGACAGAGTTAGAATGTTTATGAAAATCGCTCTAGCGGGTGAAGCAAGCGTCGGACGGGCAAACAGAGACCAGATTTGGAATCAGCGTCAAATTTGAGACAAATGTTTTGACCCCTACCCCCACCCCCTCTTATCGATTGCATATTCACAGGGTATATAAGAATGGGATCGGGAGAGGAATTTCACTAAGTTGAGAAACTGACTACAGGTAAGTCGTTTCTCTTGAGTATCGATATCGGACTTCTGACTTTCCATTGCTGATATCAGCTAAGGTGTCAGACTAATAGGTTAGTCAGTATAGCACGACTGACCATTTGATGATAGTAGGCCGAAATCTTCAAACGGCTATAACTTTGCTTCTACAAGTCCTTTAGACTTGATTGAAAAAACATTCGACAGCTCTTGCTGTGCTGTAGGTGACAGACTACTTATAAACGTTTTATGAGTAGTACTAAAATACTGAAAAATTTAAATTCATATTTAATGATAATAATTAAAGTTTTTGAATAAAAAGCAGTCGTTTATGAGTCTCTGTGACTTGGGTCGTTTCCTCTTGTAAATAACTCCACCGGTTTTCATGTCAAAACTGGGGCCCGGATACCAACACAGTGATATGACGCACGCTCTGTCCGCCCGAGGTTGGATTTGTGGGTCGAGGCCTTGGAGCTGGGATAAGATCCCCTCTGAGTAATGCCTGTAACGGATTCAAGAGCTTAACACCCAAACGGTTGCTGGCTTGCTATCAGGCCTTCTTCGTCTAGCCTCAGTAACTCAGGCTTGGCAACGTCTATCATTTGTCATTGTAACTTGGTAAAAATGGGATGGCTACTGCAAGCATTGACGTCAAACCTTTTTGCGTGATAGGGGAATCCGTCTTTGTGTTGGGAGTTGGTAACAGAAAGCACGGTGACTGCCGATGCCCATACATGGTAAAACTGCTGTTGTCAAGTTAAAAGCATGACCAAATAAGGAAGGTCTGAATCATAGCTTTGTGCTCGCTGGGTATATAAACCGCGACTTTTCTCTAGTCTTCACTCCTGTTTCAAGTTGCAAGACGAACGGTGAGTGCTCTGACAAGCTTTGCTATCAAACTTTGGGATTTAGGATAAAGCTAGGAATCATACTCTTTAACTTTGGTTGACGATTTTATTCCAACGTTTGCTATCAAACGTTTGATGACTTAGTCTTTCAATGCATATCAGCAAGTAGTATCCTATAAACACTTGCCATCAAATTTTACTCTATCTTTACAGAATCATAATGACGAAATCAAGCAATGCAAAAATGTTGGTTGGCAAATGCAGTTGCGGCAAGATTGCCAGAGGTAGTGAGCTGAGGAAGCACATTAAAGAGGGGACGGTGGGCGTGCATATGAGAGAGGTGTTGTTGAAAGTGTGCGTCCATCATCGGGTGGTATGTGGGGAAGGGAATGAGGTGGCATTTATTAAGGATCACAACGAGTGTCCAACTGGTAATATAGCTATGGCAGGGTTCAAGGAGTGGTTTGAGGGAGAGTTGTTGGAAAGGGAAGAGGTGAGGAAGGCGGTGGCAACGATTGAGGGCGTGGTTGGGGAGAAATAGGTGACGAAGGCGAGTGATGAGAGTTCGAGTGAGGAAGTTGAGTTGAGAGCGGAAATGAAGAAGAAGGATGATGTTGATTTGGATAAGGTGATTAAGGATTTGTTTGGGGATATCGGTGATCTTGAGGGGGAGGGTGAGGAAGTGGGTAAGCCGATGGCAGCGTCATCGCCACGGCGGGAAGAGGGGTGTGATACGGAGGCATTTGTTAGGTTGAAGGATCGTGTGATGGGTTTGGAAAGTGTAAATAGAAAAGTTTTGAAGGAGAATGAAGAGCTGGTGGCAAAGGTTGAGGGGTATAGGGCAACGAGGGAAGAGTTGGAGAGTATGAGAAAGAAGGAGAAGGAATGGATGGCGGAAAGGAGCGAGTTGATGAGGAAGGCAGGTTTGGTGGAGAGTTTGCAGGCGAGTTTGTCGAGGAAGGATGAAGAGATAGAGCGTATGCGAAGCGTGGTGAAGGAGACGGAGGAAGTGAAGGGTATAAATAAGAGGTTGGCGGGTGAAGTTGAGCGACTGCATGAGTGTTTGAAGAGTAGAAAAAGAAGAGTGTATGAAGTCCATCTTCCCCTCTTTGAAAATAATATATGTGACGTCCCCACAATCACTGACGACCCTAATGTGACTCAGCAATGCTATGAGGGCGACGGAGTCCGGTGCCTACATATCAATTTGAACATCACTGGAGAGCTGGAGGACTTCGTCGTCCGAAAAGTTTGGAAGAAGTTGCCCAGTAAGTTACTTCAACATCATCATTTCCTTGCCGCCTCTAATCTCCTATTCTTTTTCTTTCAGAGTGTTTGCAGAAGTGAGAGTGTCGGTGGACGGAGAACGACCCATGGGCTCTTTAAGGGCCAACCATCTAATGCAGCTAAAGCGGTCCCAAGCCCGCCACATATCTTCGGATATGGAATGCTGAGGGGAAGAAAAATGATGAATGGAATGAAGGGAGGACATTCATGCGCCACACGCAACACGTCACAGACTTCTCTCTTTGCTTGTGAACAAGCTCTTGTCAGTGTCGTACAAAAGTTTTACTGCAGCACAGGTTGATGTATAGTTAGAAAGTTTGATCATTGAAGGTTTATTCGTAAGTCTAATCAGAAAGTGTATCATGGTTTGCAAAAGCAAAGTCTAGTATAGTCAAATAATTTTACTGCGACACAGGTTGATGTATAGTTAGAAAATTTGATCATGGCGTTTTATGAAACACACATGTCATGAAATGCAAGTGTTAGTGTAGTGAAATAGTTTACCGCGACGCACGTTTGTGAAAATAAAGTTTAATCATCGAAGGTTTATTCATAAGTCTAGTCAGAAACTTTATCATGGTTTGCAAAAGTTTTATTGCAACACAGGTTGATGTATAGTTAGAAAGTTTGATCATCAACGTTTTATTCGTAAGTCTAGCCAGAAACTGTATCATGGTTTGTAAACGTTTTACTGCACCACAGGTTGATGTATAGTTAGAAAAGTTTGATCATGATGTTTTATGAAACACACATGTCATAAAATGTAAGCGTTAGTACAGTCAACTAGTTTTACAGCAACGCACGTTTGTGAAAATAAAGTTTGATCATTGACGTTGTATGACTGACCGAACTCACAGCAGCATTAGAAAGTTTTAGAAGGTTTTACTGCACAGTGTAGATTGTCTTGTAACTTACTTTCACAGTGTTAAAAAGTTTTATTGGAGACAGTTGCGAAATGTTTCCCTATTAGAAAATTCAAACTACATGACTGTTAGATTCGCTTCATCAGGTTTACTAAGAGCAGTCTTGTACTGCAATGAGAGTTTAGAATGTTACATATGAAAACAGTGTTCACCACAGCGCTAGAAAGTTTAGCACAACACAAATGTCATGAAAAATACTTTATTTGGTCTTTGATTCAACATCATTGAAACCCACTTTACTAATAGCAATGACAATATGCTTTATTTTATTCAGAAGCAAATGATCGCCGTAACCATGAAAGTTGTCCATACGAGAAATAATCTTCCGCAGATGTCGTGTATAAAACTCAGAAGCATCAGTAACATATTCTTGTCCATAGGAACGAAATTGAAAATCAACACTTTCCGCTACTTCACCTTCTGGAAAATGAATGTAATTGACATGTGCAATTAAATGAGCCTTGATGAGACTGTCTTTGAAATAAGATATCAACTCCGTAAATATTTTTCGTGTGTGGTCTAAACATGCTTCCAATTCTGTCTCCTCCCTTTGAAACTCAAGGATGTAATCTTGTATTAAGCCTCCGAAGCACTCTTGATGAAAACGAATCGTGCAATCATCATGTTTCAATGTATTGACTTCAGGTGCCATGGTTGAGTCTATTGCTAAACATCATGTTTGCCTAACACGATTTCAATAACGCGTTACAATTGTGCGTACGCACATCGGGAACTCTAGCTCGTCTGTGATTGGACGAGAGGTCTGATCCATTCACCGCTTAGGAAAATCTTATAAAAGGCAGTGCACCAGCTCTGCTCTTCACATTTATCTTTCACAAGGTGAGTGTCGGTGAGCTCCTGCTATCAGGTTGTTTTGACTTGCTATCAAGTTGAATAGTCTCTTGCTATCACATCTTCTGCTCATAAAACATATCATCGCTGTAATACCTCCTTTACTCGAGCGTTCCTTCGGGACGGCAGGTACTGCCGTAGAGGGATTGCGTTGCACGGGTTGTTCGTCGTTTGTTAGACCGAAACCTCTGAGCCGTTGCTCATGTTGGGCGTTCGACTTCATACTCAACGTGACGCTTTCTCTCGCCAGGTCAGAGTACTTTAGCCATTCGACAAAGGTTAGTCTTTATGATATGGAGTAGAGTGGAATGTAATTCATTAGATGTCACTTTAATTGTTGTTCCCATGATAAACGTTGACTAGGCAAATGAAACGATTCTCATCTTTCCTTTTCAGTGATTGAAATCTGCTGACGTAATCTACAATCGACTATCTGTCATGGAGTTTGCAAAAATTGAGAACTACCGCATTGCTGTCGAGATGGAAAAGGCCACCATCGAGCAATGTAAGTATTTGTAACAAGGTTGACTCTATTACTAACATCATTAGGATAGACATCCCAATTAAAATCAAGAGCCCTTCCCTTATGTTGTTCATGTTTAAACCGAATCCAAATTTTACCTCTGCTTATCTTTGCCGTCATTCTTTTTCAGTACATGAATGCATTCGTAATGGGGAACCCGTCCCCCAAGGAGCAATCGGGGAAGCCTATGAGCGGCTTGGCAAGTGTAAGTACCTTTAACATCACATGTTTAGGCTGTTTCAGATCCTCTGCATCATCCTTGTCTCAATCTCTAATCTCTCTTTCCTCTCTACATATATGGCCAAGATGAAGAAGTGGGGAGAAGCCGCGAGGCGGAGATTCAATGCTGAATTTTCAACCCTACCTTCCCGCCCATCTACCTCCGCTCAAAGTCCGACTCCTCTCTCGGGCATCGTCATCGTCCCACCTCCACCGCCTGCTCCCCGTCACCACGGTGTTGTCCATCGGTGTTGCCGGAGATCAAGTCCTTAGATGGTAAGTGACCGTGATTGGGAAATTGGGGGATGAAACTTCAAACTTGAAATCATGATCATGTTACTAATCTCTTTTCTCTTTTTCTCAACAGATCTGGTGACGGTTCTCCTGGACGGTGACGTTCCCTCCCCCCCATCATCATCCCAGCATCGCCACCATCACCTGCAGCAGCAGTCGAACTCCCTCTCCTCTCCGTCGAGTCGGGAGAGAGACTGTTGAGGCAGGAGGAGTTGGAGATAGTATGAGAAGAGAGGGAGATTGAAGTCGAAGAGGAGAAGGACTTTCGATGCCAGTGGTGTGACAGGGTCTTCGCCTCAGCCTACAGTTTGAGACGTCACACCGCTGGCAATGCCTGCAGAGGAGGAAAGCGCCGACCGATCCCTCAACGACCCAAGTGTGAAGGTTGTGGACGCACGTTCTACAACAGCACCAACTTGCGAGTCCACATCGAAGGCGGTTTCTGTGGCACTGTGAGGCAACCACCAACGTCATCAGGTAGGAAGCATCCTTCATCGCACGTCGGCTTTTCCTGTTCTTCGTGTCAGAAGACCTTTCCCACAGAGTTCGTTCTCTCTTCGCACACACTCTGTCACACACATCCCACTGAGCTTTACACTGACAACAACGTCACTCTAAGGTTGAGCAAGTTTTCCCTTGAGAGGCTCGTTCGCGACTATGAGTTAGAAAGCTCTGAACCTTTACAAGATATTCATCCTTTCTTGATGAATAATACAGGTTTAATTCATCAAATGTTGACGAGCTTAGATAGATTTTTGCTCAAAGGCATGTTCTATCTCACTGCTCGTTTCAATAAGGTAGACAGTAGCACGGGAGAAGTAGAGTCCACTGTGACCATTAGGATAGCCTCCTGTGCTGCTGATCTGATAGGTGATGTAAACGAGTGGATGGAGGGACATGCCACCTATCTCGCCAGCAACTTTAATAAATTTAATGAAAGAGATAGCGGTCTGGTTTTCGATGGGATAGAGAAAGTAGACATTAAAATCATTCTTTTAGAAAATTTGCAAGGGAGTGGTTGTTTCACCCTACCCAAAGCACTGGCTAACAAAAAGGCTTTCATCAATGTAGAGTGTCAGTCCCAGTGTTTCAAGTATGCCGTCCTCTCCATTCTTCACTATAATGATATAAGTGTACATCGTGAACGAATCGCTCACTATCGTGAATGGGAGGATGAGCTTAAGTTTGACGGGTTAGATGTTAACACATTAGATTTTAAAGGCATGGCCCAATTTGAAAAATTGAATGAAATTAAGATAGTTGTCCATCTCTGGGAAAAGGTCGTAGGGGTGTTAGGTATAACAACCGCCAAAGTACCTACGACCGGGTTGTCAATCTTCTCCTAGTCTATAGCGACAACCACCCAGAAGCCGATAAACCCAAATTTGATAGGATCATGGAATGCCCCCGCTGCTGTTCATTTCTTTGATGATCAGCAATATAAGAAAGTGAGGGACCATTGCCATCTCAGTAGTAAATTTAGGTCTGCCTTATGCAGTAGATGTAACATGGATCTTAGGCTCAAACGGCGAACGCTGCCCGTCATCTTTCATAACTTTAAATGTTATGATGCTCACATCATCATTCGCCATGGATTCGGTAAAATGAAATCCTGGTCATCCAAAGTGATTGCACAAAGTAAGGAAGTAAGGAAAAATTTATGTGCATCACTGCCAAAGTACAAGTTGATAAGACGAAGGAGGGGAAGCCTGTCTTCTATGACATAAAGTTTTTAGACAGTTTCCAGTTTATGTCTTCTTCCTTAGCCGCGTTGGCTAATAATTTAGAAACACTTCCCCTCACTCAACATTTAAGGAAAGACTATCCCAACATAAGTGACAGTCTGATACGACGAAAAGGGGTGTTTCCTTATAGTTATTTTAGTTCAATGGATACATTGAAGGAGACATCCCTTCCGTCCATCGATAAATTTGAAAATGATTTGACGGGTGAGGACTGTTCGCTGGATGATTATAGGTATGAAGAGCAAGCATGGTTAGAATTTAGGTGTCGCACGTTTGGTGACTACATGCTTGCCTACTTTAAATTAGACGCCTATCTATTGGCTGACGTGTTTGAGACATTTAGGAAAGTCACATTAGAACAGGACGGCCTAGACCCCATCTATTTTGTTAGTCTACCGAGTCTGTCCTATCAGTCAGCCTTTAAGATGACGAAAGAGAGAATACATTTACTGCAAGATGCAGAAATGTACACGTTATTTGAACGTGGTATTAGGGGTGGCTTGACATTTGTTAACAAACATGTTATCAACAGCACCCAAGACATAGGATCGACCACGCAACTAATGTACATAGACCAAAATAGTTTATATGGGAGTCCATTATCCAAGCCTTTGCCACAGTCTGACTTCCAATGGGTAGAGCCCCATGACATTGAAAACTTCTCCAATCCAGCACACATCATGGCACTGGGAGATAAGGCCGACATAGGTTATTTATTTGAAGTCAACCTCATCTATCCAGAATGTATTAAGAATAAGACAGCTGATTTTCTTCTCGCACCCGAATCTGGCATAGTCAGTCCAGATATGTTCTCTCCCTTTATGGAAGAACACAATAAGAAATATGAGGCGGAAAATGACTTAAAATATAAACCCACTGGGAAGTTGTTGCTCACCCAATTGAACAAGCAGCATTATATCGTGCACTATTCCATCCTCAAATTCTATCTAGGTATGGAGATGCAACTTGACAAAGTCCATCGCGCTATCCAGTTTAGGCAGAAGCCCTTTCTAAAACCCTATATAGAATTTAATAGTAAGAAACGGGCTGAATCCAAGAATCCTTTCGAAAAGGACTTCTTTAAATTTAAGAATAATGCCCTCTTTGGTAAAACCATGGAGGATGTAAGAAAGCGCATGGACTATCGTATCGTAACTGATCCGGAAACGAGTATCAAGTTATGCCGCTCACCGCTGTTTTGTCACCATGATGTCATTTCCGAAGACATCACTGGTTTTAAAATGTTAAAATCCAAAGTAGAACTTTGCAAGCCCATTTATGTCGGTCAAGCTGTCTTGGATCACTTCAAGTTAGAAATGTACAAGTTTTTCTACCACACTTTCAAAACTTGCCCATTGATCCAACATGTGGAATTAGTAGGAGGCGATACAGACAGCTTCTTCCTAGCTTTGACAACCACTAGCCAAGTCAAGCAGGAAGACATTTTAAAATATTTAGCACCCAAGTTTGATAGTTCCAACTATCCCACTAACCATCCGCTTTACTCTACCCTAAATAAAGCGAAGCTTGGCTGCTTCAAGGATGAGTGTGCCGGCAAACAGATAGAGGAGATGATCGTGCTTCGCCCCAAGATGTACTCCATCATCTTCAGAGCTTTCTATTAAACGGACGAAAGGCATCTCGAAGTCAATCGTTAGAAAAATGAAACATAGGGACTATTAAGATGCCTTGGATTCACTTAAGATTAAAAAAGTAGAAATGACCATTTTAAAATCACAGTCGCATCAAGTCAGAACAACGACGTTTAGGAAACGAGGGGTTTTCAGCTTGGGAAGACAAGCGATGCTGGATGAGTCCTAACCACTCATTACCGTACGGCCATCCAGACAGTCATCTACCTCTACCCAAGAGACAGAAACTTTTTCCCTCCTCCGTCCGGCGATGTATGATGATGAATGCTTCCTCTCTGTTGTGGTTGATGTTTTGCTTTTTCACTCAATGGCGTTTTCTATGGGGTGCTGTGAGTCTCTTGTAATATGCGTCCATATCCTATATCCTGATCACTTCATATCATGACTTGCATATCAACTGGTTTTCCTGACTTTGTTTTGCCCTTGTACAGTTTCCTTCAATGACTTTGTTTTCTCCAGTGATGTGAGCCATAAAAACTTTGTTTTCTGCTACCATCAGTATTACCTATGTGCGGTGCTATGAAAATCGGCTGTGATGATGAATAACATATCATGTACATACTGTGTCGTTTTCCTTTCACATAAAATTGCGGTTCAAATAGGTGGGACTGACTTGGTAATAATGTCATAAGCATGTCACTGTTTGTAAGATAGGTGAAATATAAAATGAAATCAGAATCATTTCACTGTTTGTAAAGTTAGAAATAAAGTTGACGTTTGTAAAGTTTGAAATAAAGTTGATGTTTGTAAAGTTTGAAATAAAGTTAGAATCGTTTCAGAGTTTGTAAAGTTAGAAATTAAGTTGTTGTGTGTAAGGTTTGTAAAATAGGTAAAGTATAAAATACAGTGACAAGCATTTCACTGTTTGTAGAGTTAGAGATAAAGTTGATGTTTGTAATGTTAGGAATAATGTCATTCACAAATGGTTTAGTTAATAAATGTACTATACACTAACGGTTAACATTCACTTATGCTATATAAAACCCTAAATCCCTAAATCCAACCGTAGGCAACCCTATCCCCATAGATTATCGACTTTAGCAATTTATAGGTTAAAGTATAAAATAAAGTGACAAACATTTTACTGTTTGCAAGATAGGTAAAGTATAAAATTAAGTCATAACCATGTCAGAGTTTGTAAGTTAACATCCTCACCAACGATTGTAACATCATGAAAATTTCTTCGGCTTAGGAAACATCAGCCACACTGCTGACTCATGTCTATAAATAGCTCTGACTCGAGAAATGGTAAAGCACCAGTCAGTTAGATAAGAATCTAATCAGTCTTGTTCAACCTTTTCACCGACACGTGTGGGCGATAGTTCATTGCGATGACTCATTCAAAACACATAATGTGATTAACACGATTCTATTAACTGTGACTCATACAGATAACGCATTAGAGATTTAACAATGTCAGCTACTTTACTGATATCACGTAAACCAGTCATGATACAATGTCTGTTGTGAAACACTGCAATATGTACAGAATGCCACTTCCGAATCAGAGCAGCAGGAAAGAGTTCAGTTTCATAAAACATACAATGATTACTTGTTTTAATGTTTGCTAGATTCACTAACATCTTCAATTGAACAGACACTACTATATTCTTCAATGTCAGGGGAATGAGGCGTAGATGAGGCATGAGTGTTCGCATTTTCTTGACGACTTCGTAACACATGGACTGCATCACGAAATGAGAAAGGTTTCCTAGGACTTGGATTTTGCCGCAGCGAAAGATTTGAAGATTTCGACCGTTGCTCAATGACCAACATTTGTGGACGACCGCGACGATAGACTGAATCGGGAAGATGGGTATGCAACTGTTCTAAATCGATATCTCTTCTGAGATTCATTTCGCGCATGGCGCTGATGATGCAGATGGGGAGCATGATTCACAAAACACATGAGGGTTGAGTGAACTTCCCTTTTATACTTTCCCATGAGGGTTTTGGAATGACGATGTAGCAGTGATCATTATGTAGAATCATCTCTTGAATGCGAATAAATACAATGCCTTCTCCTACGCTAATGACACGCCAAGAGTTGGATAGGATAGTGCGATGTAACCTTCGTAGTTGAAAGCGTTCTCGAGTTATCTGAAGTTGACGTTTCGTATCATGAAATGTAACACACTGACTTTTCCATGATTAATAGAGGCATGCTGATAATTTCCACGTGATCATGATTCAAACCTGAGTGAAGAATGTAATGCCTAAGAAAGAAGGAGAGAGTCATGTTCATGTGTGGCATGGTGAGTGTACATTTTCTTTCTTGATAAGGTGGCCGTTAGGCCTTGGTCTCAAACAGACCGATGGTGCGTTCTCAGTGTGTGGAGAGTGTTACTGTAGTTGATCATCATCAACATGGACATCATTTTTGAAGGTTATGGAGACAAGATAGGGATTCAACGTAAACAACCTTCTGTCCCTGCGCGGACCCATGTAGATGCTTTGAATTTTAATTTCAAAGGAGTAGAATCTTTTTCGAAAATGGGGAGAGGTTTGCAGTTGAGTAAGTCGAATTCGCTGCCCTCCTTTTCATGGATGATAAGACAGCGTCTATACATATGAACATACATGTATCTTCTTTCCATGATGGGAACTTGTGGCCGCTTCCCATTGTGTCGAACAATTTCTTTGGGAATGGTGAGATTTTCTTTCAGGAATGTTTCAAGAGTATTGAATTGTAACCGTGTCCAATAGTCTAACGGTACACACACAGCGAGTCCATACTTTGTTGACATAACCTTTAGATAATCCATCCGATGACTTGGTGTTTTTATGGTCACGACTTCTCTATGATGAGTTATCTTTTGGTTGAAAGCATTTTTACCCGATGCTAAAGTAAGGGAGTTCAGTGTACCCAGTGCGAGAGCAGAGGAGTTGATGGCTTCGAGCAACTGCATGGTTAGCGCAAGGACGGAAATGATTGCCATGAGCTCAGTCGTCCGTTTTATAACCAGACCTGGCTCCAATCACATGCGTTTCCCTTTTCATGTTTTCCCTGTCTTTGTTATGTGACAAAGAGTTATCACACGTAAACTTTTGACTGTGTGGGTGGAAACCTTCCCTCTTACAAACACTTGAGTGACACACCCCTTTTAGCGAACAAAGACGCATTCATTTATCTAACAAAGAGCCTGATAGTAATGCACAAAGCGCAATGACTCATGTTGTGACACGCCCCTTTTCTCGAACAAAGACGCATTCATTTATCTAACAAAGAGCCCGATAGTAATACACAAAGCGCAATGACTCATGTTGTGACACGCCCTTTTAGCGAACAAAGACGCATTCATTTATCTAACAAAGAGCCCGATAGTAATGCACAAAGCGCAATGACTCATGTTGCTCTATACACCATTACAAAATACTCAGTGAAAAGAAAACTTTATTGCATCTACACAATGTGTCGCGCATCAAACAAAGTCGTGGATGTAAACACACTCAGTTGAATCATGATATGTTTAACAACGTACGCATTTCCTTCCAACGTCTCTTCTATTCTCTCTTTAATTTTCTCCATATGACGACCATAAAATTGATCACTAAGAGTAATCCATTCTGTGCAATAAGATCTAAAACGAAGTGGTTTTTCCAAATCTTTCAACTCTATATAAGCAACGAGTCTACCCTTTACATCTTGAGGTTGTAAACTCTCCATCAATCTTTTGAAGAGAGGAAGGCTTTCAGTGAGCACTACTTTCATATCATTCATCTTCATTTTAAATGTAAGTTTCCAGTCTTGTAAAAATCCATCGAATCCTTGTTGATCAAGTGTCAAATGACACATGTGGTTACTTAAGGTACGATGCGCCATCATAAACGATGTAACTATAGATTTCACATTGCTTCAATGACTTCCACTATGAATAAAACAGAAATAACAATCATGTTCCACTGTAAGTTTATTCAACACCAGACAAAATTCACAAGTACAGAATACACTTCATAAACTGATCATCATTCATTCACAAGGAGCAAAAACATGTTTTACATAGACCCATGCTGTTGACAATAATATAGATACAGTTCATAAACGTCATAGAGACTACAATGCCAGCGTGAAGAGAGTTTTGCAATGTAGGTAGCTTTATTTCTCGTATTACAATGGGATGGTGGTCTGTAAAGGTGATGTCTCTCACCGAAACATATTACCATGTCAAAAATCATTTCATCTCTAAACTTCTTTTGATCACAATGCATATGATAGTCTTGTCTTACACGATCTACCCAACATGGTAAATATAAATTATCAATGTGCAACTGAAGTGTTGTTGCTTCTCGTTCAGAATCATTTCCTAATATTTTAACAATATGAAAACCTGACAGCCACCGTTTGAAATCACTTATGAAATACGTTTCATTTACAAATCCAATATGAATCAAAATAGAAGGATCAAGTCCATGCACATGACGTCGTGACCATTCGTCTTTGTGTGGAGGACAGTAGGCAAATCTATGATATACACTAACAACAGTTTGATCACTTTCTCTCATTGCAATAGCACTCAATTCCTGCATGGGCGTTCCCTCACTGTCTATGAAGATGACAACCTACAATATCAAAAAGACTTCATTACAAAATAATACATTGAGCAGGAACTTTACAAAGATGTCTGTCCTTCACATAACAAAAGATGCATACAACATGATGACAATGTTTTATTTGAACATAACGGGCAAGACCGCGTTTTCCACATTCACTACATACTAACTGATTACAATACTTAAGATTTCTCTTTGGTGGTAGCACCATCTTTCTTTGATGTGCGACGACGTTTAGGTTTAGTGACAGGTTCTTGACACTCTTTGACACAAGAATCAATGACTTTCTCAATGTGATCAAGTCCTCTTAACTCAGGTTGATGATGAATTTGAGCAATGCGCAAATTGAGAGAAATCAAATTCCCGTCAGATTGATGAGGTCCCACATAAACAGCAGGCACCTCAATATGAAATGAATAAAAGCCTGCACCTAACGATGACAATTCTGTTTCAACTGATTGTTCAACTGTCACGCCTGAAGTGACTTTACAATACTTGCTTTGTAAAATATAGCAGCGAGTGCCGCGATACAATGGTTTATAATAAGAAGTTTTCTTTTCTGGCCACAACTGTAATAGTTCAGTAGGAATAAGAGCCTTTTGCCTCACAAAGTCTTCTAAAATGTCAAGCTGCTGACGCAACCAATTATCAATAGGGATACTCAGGTTTTGACCGGAACGATTTACTTGCGTATCCACTTTTGGTAAGTATACCGCCGGCGTTTGAAGATAGAGTCGAACACCGTTGTAGCGCACTTGTTGTTTGTAGGTAGTATAGCCGTGAATTACCTTTTCAATTTTCGGATTCCACAGCTCGAGATGATGAGGATTCAGTGATGCAGCAGTTGGAGTAGGATTCATGGCCATGGAAGTCTGTAACGAAAGAATACCACTAAGTACATTCATGATCATCAGAGAAAAGAAAATTGTTAGCTTAGCAGTGACATATGAGGTGGCCCTTAAGAGGACCTTTTGGAGCGTTCACAGGACTTAAAGCTTATCACCAAAGTCTAAGTCTTCGTCATCGTCCAGTAAATTAAATGTCTTGGGCTTAGGACCCGAATTGAGTTTCAATTCCCTAAAAGACTTAAAGGTAAAGCGTCTAGGTGGTGGTGGCGGTGGCGGAGATGGTTCAACAAAATAAGCTGGTACAATCATCGGCCACACACTCTCCTGCGTCTCTCTTCTAAAATGTTAGTAAGGTTTAGGCCAGACAGTCATGACACTCACTTGTAAATTTGCAAACAGGATTAATCAGACAAAGTTGAGAGGGGAGAATGGCTTCAGCAAGTCACACACGCTTTCCAAGTCAAGAGAATGAAATGAAGAGAAAATGGGGAGACGTTTGCTTTTATAATCTCCTGCGAATCTACATTTGACACTATGTGAGCCAATCAGAGACCTCCGTTTCTCCCCTGACTTCGTTGCGGCAGGGAAAAGGAGGCACGCGGACGTCTGACTCATGAATGCTTTACCCAAATCTTGTAGTCGAATCTAGTTTAACACATTGAGTTGAATATGAATGTGTTTTATGCGACATAAGAGCAAGTTGGATCCATGCTCATGAAATGAATCTAGTCGAGATGCAATTTTTGCCATGTGTCGCTGATAGAAATCTTTGGGATCATGTATCGTCTCTGTAGAATAGGATGCAAAATGAAACATTACACGTTCACCTGCATGTTCATCAGTCACTTTCTCAAATTCAATCTCTGCAACTAATCGTCCTTTCACATCTTTATTCATCAAACTGTCCATGAGCTGTTGGAAAACGAAGTAACCTTTAGCGATAGCAAATTCTAAGTCTGCCTTTTCATGATGAAAGGAGATGATGTAGTCCCTAATCACACCACGAAGACTTTGTCGATGAAAACGTAGTGAACAAAATTCATTCGTAAACTTTACTGCTTCTGTCATCTTTCTTCCTTTCACTTCGGAGACATAGCATGAATGACATTCAGGTGCAACATGACACGCTGATGCCAAATCTGGTCTCTGTTTTTCCGTCCGAGGCGTGGTTCACCCGCTAGAGCCATTTTCGTAAACATTCTAACTCTGTCGTTTTTCGCCAATCTCCCAAAATCTTAAATGACGCCTCATATCTAAACGAAGGCAGATACGAACAAGCCATGTTTTCCACTGAATTTGTCTCACTCTTAGCTTTCAAACGAGCTATTGCACGACTTTCTACGATGTCTACAACCAAAGTTAGGAGATCGCTGCCGAGGGGGGGGTGGGGGTGGGGGTCAGAACTTTTTCTCTCCGATTGAGTTGGGAAGACGTTCCTAGACCCAAAATTGTCCAAAACGTCCGAATTCGCACTCCATTTTCCCATCCGAGGCCTCCTTCATGTCGAAAAACGACTTTTCTCATCCCAAAACCTCCAAAACCTGATTTTTTCCAACTCTGACAGTTTCCTGCCATTTTCCTCCCTAAACCCAAGAAAATGAGTCCAAACTGAGCTTTCCACGGCATTTTTCTCACTCCCAGCTTTCAAATGAGCTATGGCACGACTTTCTACGATGTCTACAACCAAAGTTGGAAGTGTGACAGGAGGGGGTGGGGGTGGGGGTGGGGGTCAGAACTTTTTCTCTCCGATTGAGTTGGAAATCACACCACAGATGTAGAATTTCACGTAGAGTCCGAATCTGGCCTCCGTTTTCCCATCCGAGGCCTCCTTCCTGTCGAAAAACGACTTTTCTCATCCCAAAACCACCATCATCCACCCTTTCCACACTCTATCCTTCCCACATTCCTACCCTTCTCCCTTCCTACCCCTTACCCGAACACTCCTTCCTTCCTTCCAGAGGGGGGGGAACAGTTTCCTCCTCTCGGACCCATTCCTCCCAGCACATCCTTGACCACCTCCCTCACCTTCCTTCCAGAGGGTGGGGGTGGGGGCTGAGTCAGCATGATGACTCATCGATGACTACTCATCACTGCACCGCACTGTCCTTGAATTTGGAATGGTGTTACTACTGTCAAATTTTCGAACCACATTATTGAACTGAGAGTGCGATAACTCCCCTATTATTTGACAGCGCGGAGAAGACGAATTGCACGTTTTGAGCACGCTGTCAAACTTTGACACTATGATCGACCAATTAGAAAATAAGATACATAAAGAGGTTTTATCCATGGAAATAGATGTTTATCTGAAGTTGAATAGAATGGAAATTTACTCAAGGTCGCGGCACATCCGAGGGAACTAAGCTGGGGCATGAACCACCAATGAAAAGCATAGAATTGCACTCATGAAGGATTCTAACCCAATGATTCAGCCGTTGTTAATTGTAGATAAGTGAAATGCATGCGATTTTTGTGCCAATATTGTGTATTGCATGAAGCTTTACTTCCATTCGAGAGGTTTTATTGTTATAAATTTCTATGGTTCTATCAATTCATCTTGTTAACACTGTCATTCAATCTGAAACAGAGCTACCGATGGAACGCTAAGTTAGCGTCCTCATAGCGTAAATTATTGATAATGATTATTCGATTTCTATGGCTCAAAATAGCAATGCATTGGCTTTCCAATCGCTCCATGATAGAGTTCTTAAAGTGAAATCTACCTTAGGCCTCAGCCACACTGCGAGCTTTTCCAAGCGTTTCCGAGCAAAGCGTTTTGCAGCAAATATAAAGTCATCATTACAGCAGTTGTAGACTGCCACACTGAGAGCAAAGCAAACCAGAGCGATTGATAGCTTAGGGACATACGTTTGCTCGAGACGCTCGTGTTTGCTTTGCTTTCAGTGTGGTTGAGGCCTCACCGTAACCATAGCGTCGTTTATCAGAATATTTGGCAAGTGCTCCACAGTAACTCTATACTTAAGCATTGTAAATATCAATTGTTCTATTTCTACGTCCTGAAATGTGCGTCTGCATACAACGAATACGTTGCATACAATAACAGTGCAATAAGAAACTTCAACAGCCATGTAGTGATAAATTTAGTCCGGCAGCCAGAACGAGTTTCTGCAGGGAACGAGGCCGAAAGTGAGACTTTCACAGAATGATTTATACCCATGCCTACTACGAATCGTCACGTCTGCTGAGTTCTAGTGAGTTCCTCTTCTTGTCAAACAGGATTAAAGAAAAACAATGGTACGCGGATTGCAGTTCCTGGCTAAAATGAAATTTTGTATATTTTCTCTGATTAAATAAAAAAGTACCAAGCCCAGGGTCATAATTGTTGGCATGGAATGTCTTCAGGTCATTTTCTATGATGTGCATGTGCTTTTATCATGCATCTAATTGGCAATGTATGTGGGAATGTGGTTGAAAGTGGATAAAGTTGCTCAAAATGTTTGTGTTTGCCGACATTAAGAGGCTCGCCAAATCTAAATGTGTTTAGCTTTAAAGACAGATGTACATGGACATGAAAGGAAATGACCTGAAGACATTCCATGTCAACAATTATGACCGTGGGCTTAGCATTTTTCGTTTAATCAGAGAAAACATAGAAAATTTCATTTCAGCCAAAAACTGCAATCTGCGTCCCATTGGATTAACATGTGTTTTCTTTGATCCTGTCTGAGAAGAGGAGGAACTCACTAGAACTCGGCAGACGTGCTGATTCGTGGTAGTCGTAGGGTGCACATCATTCTGTGAAAGTCTCACTTTCGGCCTCGTTCCCTGCAGAAACTCGTTCTGGCTGCCGGACTAATTCTTCAATAATATTTATTGCACGATGGCGACAAGTGGACGCTGTTGTGCGACAACGTGGACTGCATGAAACTGCGACAGTTTTACCCGGACGGTTTTGAGAGAACTTCAAGAATCCGTCCCTCTGATTTCGATGTTCTTGTGATTAAATCGTTCCCAAAGTTAGTACAGTTCAACACAATTGGCGGATACTCTTTCCCCTGATGGCAGTGATCGCTCATCTTGTTAATTGCTATAAGAATTTTAAAATTTAAAATCCACTTTTTTTCAAAAAACATTGTTTAGCATCTGTTGGAAAGTGATGGTAGATGCCTTTGATAGTCATTGTTTTGATTACCTATCACATGAAAGCACAGTAAGACAATGTTGGGAGCATATTTGATATTTAAGTCCATTGCTAAGACCTCCCCAAGGTACGAACAGAAAAAAAGGCCAAATCCCTGTGAGTGAATGTATTTATTAGGTGCAAGGCAGGTGGTGGCCCTTAAGAGAGCCGATTTGGCGTTCGCAGAGAATGTGAGTGTACGTACAGTCGTCAACTTGGCAATGACTGCGGTCGTGAGCCGAAGGGTCGCAGCAGCGTCGTTGATTCCCAACAAGAGATCGTGCGTACTGTAGGCGGGAGAGAGTGAGAGAGAGGGCGTTTGGTCCGTCAGCAGGGAGTTTTGATGTCTCTCCAAATGTGTGGGATCGATCATCCACCTGGAGCGTATGATTGGCGCCCAGCAACTCGCCGACTACCTGTCACCGGGCATCGCTTCGCCCTCCCGTCAGCGAAGGGAAGGAGAGTCTGCGCCGATCAATGGCTCATGCAAGCGACTCCATTGGTCGTCGCTGCCTTGAAAGTTAATGTACACTAAGTATCACTTCTGCCGAGTCTTGATGAGGAAAGAGAGAGAAGTATGCATTTTCGTCACACCGTGTTGGGTCCGCGCTGAGACCTTTGCGTCCAGGAGACATTGTTTCAAACATTGGTCGGGTCAAACCTAAGACTTTTTTAAAAAATAGGCACATTCTGCATTCTTGCTAAAAAATACTCAGCTCAAAAAAGAATAAGAGATATCGATAAATAAAAACTCTGCCACAAGGAAGAAAGGATCTGTGCACGTGTTTTTAAGCATAAACAAGGTTTATTTATCTATTTGCTTACCTTTAGTCGTGCTAGATACAACTCAGATAGAGATTTTATGAAAACATGTGAACATTAGTCTGCAGAAAGAGATTCAGCATTAAATGCAGCTGTTGCAGCTGTCAATCTGCTCATATTCTGACTTGGGATCCGTATTTGCATAAAGCTGGCGTTATTATTTACATGTATATAGCTATTATTTACAAACAAGTGAAGACTTTCAGGAAGGTTCATAACCGGGCTCAACACATCATTTACCATGACTGCAACAAGGAAGAGCGGTCATATAGCTGCACATCATGCATACTTGATGATCGACGCCTGCGGCTGGCCTCCAGTTTATGGACTCGGTTGTCTCGAGACGCAAACCATCTTCTCATGGCATCAGTTCTAAAATAATCTAAGACTCTAAGAAGTACTGTGTTCCTCTGAGTCACTCCATAACTTACGCCAATTCTTTCTTTCTGCCATTCTTTCTCTTCATTCTTTCTCGCCATTTTCTGTGACAATGCTTACCATGCAAAGAAAGAGTGCTGCAATATACCAAGTAACATTTGCAAATCCTTCTTAGCTATCGATCACATTTCATATTCATGTACGAAATGCAAAAGCATTAAAGTTCATGATATCGTTGGACGGTTGGCCACAATGGAAAATGACTTGGAATTTGTGAAGCAACAATTGACCATGAAGTTGTCTGAGGACGTCGGTTAAATCGTGTATGATGCTATGAAAGAAACTTAAGAAATTCTTGTCAAGAAGCAAAATGTTATGTTATTTGGCATTGAAGAACCTCCTGATTTAAATTAAAAATCTCATGATGATGGTAAAATTGCTGAGTTGTGCCGTGCTTTGGACATACAGAAATGCACAATTACCAGCTTTTCACGTGTGGGCAAACCAAACTCGGATCCAAATAACAAGAAAAGAAGACCTATACGAGTAAGATTTCGCACTTGTGATGAGAAGGTAGAGTGTCTACGCCGTTCTTGGAAGCTGCGGAATCACTGTACTGCAACAGGTGCCAGAATTTACATTCGGCAAGATTTGACTCGATCTCAACTTGAAAGGGATAAAAAACTGATGGATGAATTCACGTCGCGCAAAGAAAAGGGAGAAAACATTGTCCTAGGCAAGGGAAAGATTGTTGAACGATCGGACTGACAGGAAGTCAAATATGAATTCGTACCATCAATATGTTTTTTCAACTCGCGCTCAGTCAAGAATAAGATGGACGAAATTGGCATATTTGCTAATCAATGCTGTCCTGACATTATCAGTGTGGTAGACCCCTTCTTTTTTCTTTTTATGTCTCAGACCTTGAAGATGTACTGTCAACGAGCAATGATGTGATTGCTGTCAGCTATGCCGATGACTTTACCCTCTGTGGTGCAATACGCAATACATTGGTTAGTCCATTACTGACATCTTTTTGCAATTTGGAAAAGTGGTCGTCTGAGAATAAAATGAGTATTAAATACAACAAATGCCAACAGATGTTCATGTATTACAACAGAAATTTTGATATGCAACCCTATGTTCTCGACCATGTCAATTTGTGCAGTAATTTGCGTGTACTAGGTGTGATGTTTGACCGGAAATTGACATGGGAGAGCCATACTTTTCATGTGTGTAAGAAGGCATCTTCTAAGATTGCGATGTTGCGCCAACTTAAACCGTTTTTGAACAAATGCCAACTATGTCAAGTCTATTTTTCGTGTATCCGCTCAGTTCTCGAATATTGCTCGCCAATTTTTGTAAATCTATCTCAAGGACAGACTGTGATGATTGAGAATATCCAAAAGAGATGTCACAAAGTAATTTGCTCAGAAAGTAATTGTTCATGTGCATTTTTCGTTCCTTTGCAATATCGCCGAGCCATTCAGGGATTCAAACTTTTTCAGTCCATCGTATCTGACACTAGCCATCCACTTCACCATCTGAAACCTCCGAAACTTTTGTACAGTGGCAAATTCTCAATTCCCTTGTGTCAAACTGCAGCTCGCAGTAACAGTTTTTTCGTGTACATGTCTAAGCTCATGAACAGTGATTTTTCTTTGACTTGACAATAACCATGTAGAATGACAATATATATCATTTCTTGCGCCTGATGATGCGTTATTTTTTTATCATGTTGTTCGTGTTTGACTTTTTGTCATTTCTTTTTCCTTAGTTCTTGATTTGTATTGCAAGTGATTTTTCTGAACTGTATCTGATAATATGCCTCTCGATTCTCATTTACTTGAAAATAAACGATATTATTATTATTTCCTTTATGTGTCGTTATTATAATTCTTGTGATGCATAATTTTGTAAGAATTCAAAAAGTTTTTGTTCAAAAAAATATTTTGCAAGAATTCATTTCAAAAGTACTTCTTTGAGGTCAAATTTTTGACGGCCCCATTGACCAAATTTAATAAAATTTAGATTGGATATCAGAAATGCGAGGAAACTGAAAGTCACAAGGAATTCGAGTTGTAGCTATTGCAGTTTTGAAGCAATATCAAAAAAAATGTCTGGGAGTCTGGAACCCCACCCCCGAGATAAACAGGGTCAGGCATTTACAGTCACTTGTAAGTGTTTAGAGCCACCCACTCGAAAACAGCAATTTTGTTTGTAAGCGACGATGTGAGTCAGTAATCGCACCGACGCCGATGCAGGGACTCTTTACCTATCTCATGGCAATAATTAGATATCTATGACATGCACTGAGCAAGTGCGTTCAGCATTTGAATTTCAAACGATCAAAGTTGATGGATCTAAGTCTCATCATTTTTATAGTAGTCGGCGTTAGTCATGGGTAGGAAGAAGTCTCTCTTGCCAACCACACGCGCTCAAATCGTTGCATTGTCGAAAATTGGAATAAGCCAAAGAGAAATAGCAAGGAAAATGTCTATCAGTCACCATGGCGTATAATTAGCAATTCAGAAGCATGCCCGTTTTTCCACTTTCAATGATGCGAGAAGATCTGGACGACCACGGAAGACAACTCCCATGACATTTGCATCATAAAGCGATATGCGCCAAAATTTCCGACCATGAGCCTGCCTAAGCTATCTGAAATGGTGAAAGACGTGAGTACGAGCACTTTGTCACGCCGTCAATCGAAAGAGCTAGGCTTGAAGAGCTACCGACCGGCTAAGAAGCCCAGACTTACTCCAGCAATGGCGAAGAAGAGGTACGATTTCGCAAAACGTCATCAACACTGGACCGAGTCCGACTGGAAGAAAGTAATGTGGAGTGATGAGACCATCGTACAACAGTTCGGGACTCGCTCGATGCAAGTTCGACGCCCACCAGGACAACGCTTTAACAGCCACTACGTTGTCCCAACAGTGAAGCATTGTCCAAGCCAAATCGTATGGGGAGACATCTCATCAAAAGGACCGGCATGCATATCGTTTCTCCCAAGAAATACGACAATGAATGGACAGCGGTCACTGGAAGTCTTAAAAAGCAAGTTGGAGATGCACATGGACATACACAACACGAATATAGTCATGCAGGACGGAGCACCATGTCACCGGTCGAAGATGGTCTCAAGTTGGCTACGATCAAAGGAAATTAATGTTCTCGAATGGCCTGGAAATTCTCCCGACTGCAATCCGATCGAGAATGTATGGAAGATACTCAAAGACAAAGTCGCAGCGAAGCATCCGACGACTGCAAATCTCATCCAGTGCATCAAGGAAGTGTGCTGTTCCGAAATAACCGAAGAATACTGCTAAGAACTGATAGCCTCCATGCCGAAGCTCATAGCAGCGATCATTGCTGCTAGGGGCGACTTTACTAAATATTAGCAGTCAAATGTGTTTTAGTCAGTTTTATATGCATTCAGATGAAAATATATTCATTATTTGTAAATATAATAGCTCTAATTGTTGCTATCATTAAGTGGGATGAAATATACGCTTTTCGGGTGGGTGGCTCTAAACATTGGCACGTGACTGTAGATGGCATAAATTACATCAGTCAATGTAAACACATGGCAGATTTAGATGTTTTGGAGAATCAAATAGCCAGAATCAACACAATTGTACAAAATCATTTAGGTTTCGATATAGAACATCTACGAGGACACTGCTTCGATCATAACTTGTTTGAGAAGACATTTTTGTAATTCGCGAAATCGCTTCAGGTTGAATAGCCTACATCAAAAAAACAATAGTTACAATATTTCTGAAAGATGCATCATTTTCTTAGCAATAATTTATATCTTTTTTTCCTAATCAACTTTGTACGAGAAAAAAGTGGTAGTCCACGAACAATTTTACGTATGACTGACTTGATATCCCTTCAAAATGACAATCCTTTGGCATTCACCTACTTTTTTGTAAACTCACAAACCTTTTCTATTTGATATCAAGACGCAGTAAACTTATTTCCGTATGTAGCATTATCATTTGCTCTATCAAAGACAAAGATGGCAGTATTCTCAAACGTCAGAGAATTTGCTATTTCTGTATGATCCTATTGATTTATTTCGAGAAGTGCGATGTTTTGCATGCGTATGTGGGAAATATTGAGAGTTGAGAAATATGATAATAGCGACTATAGAAAAGGCGAAAAGAGACACATTTGATGTTGATAAAGTTGTTAATTTAGAAATAGAATATTTTGTGGCAATGAGTAGCATGCAAACGTGCTGACACTTAGCATGAGATTGATGGTGAGTTATGATATTATGTCTATGCATTTATATTGGACCATTGTCAGGGATTGGCCTAACAACATTGTAACAATATTGATTCGACACTGCCTTTGCACAATCAGCATAGTACACAGGTGTAGTTTACGCGTTCTGCAATTTTTATTTAATCACAACCTCTAAGTCTGACAAAAATTAACCGATCGGGAATCCTGTTCTTATAAGCAATTTTGTGGCGAAGTTTGTTTGAGGAGAATGATATATCTTAACCACAGTTGCTCTCTATTACTTTTTAACCCACATCCGCTTGTACTTTTCCAACGGAATTCAATCCAACGTTTTGAAACAAAAAGAAGAATATGATAGTCAACATATTAATCATCATTTTACGTGTATTCTCAATACGGTGGGGGCAAAAACCTGGAAGTTTTTCGACAAGCGTAGGTTGAAAACCCAAGACCCACGCCCAAGGTTGAAAGTGTGTGTTTTGAAACTGAAGTTTTTAAAATCTGTACTTTATTTAGCTGCAAGGCTTTGTGATGCTATCATGCTAAAGAAAATACTCATATAGTAGCTTTTAAGTAATGGCAACCTATCGAATTGCTAATTTAGAAAGCTATATTACCTCTCCAAGGTTGTCATGACATAAAGGATTTGTAAAATACTGCTGTCTCTTCTGTATTGCTATCATGATCAGTCAAATTCGTGTACTTTTCCACAAAAGTATAAAAATTTGCATATCACTTCAAGTTCATCTAACAAAATCGAAACTGTATACACATAGCTGATTTCATTAGTGATGAGTTGCTAATATACTTCGTCTATGATTCGAAACTAATAATTGATGCGAGATCCTCGCATATTTACAGAGATTTGGTGTTTTTTCATGTCAATATTGACCTCTCTTCGTATATGTTCATACTGGGTCAATTTCATTCACAACGCTAGCATACATGGATCTCACGATGGTGCATCTCCTTATCGTAGTGATTCTATAAGTATATTGCAATTCGAATGGGATGACCGCCTCTGCATCGAGACTTTTCCTGGTCTGCTCGACGACGTGAACCAAATCGATCGTACTCGACTTCATTCGGCGGCAGAGCCTCATACTGGAGCCTGGTTGCAAGCTCTTCCCGTTCCCAACTTGGGAAATCTCTTGGACAAGGAGTTTTTTTGAACCGGCATTGCAAATTCTGCTTGACTTCTTTTTTATCCTCATTATCTTTTAATAGTTCAATCTTTCACTAATAAAGGTTATTTCATTCATGTCATGTCAATACTAAGACTGATATTCTCTCAAATGATTTAGTGATGCTTTCAGTAACCATACATACTCCAGTGAGCATGTGGTGCTTTCTTGGCCCGTTGATTTCAAGCGTGCATGTGTCAGAGTATCAAAATATCAAAACGTTTATTTCTCAATCGAGAACACGAACATAAAATATGAAAAATGATGTTACAATTCCGTATGATGATCAGAAATGAGATGATTTGAAAAGAGATGAATTGATGTTCCATATGATGCTTTTTCAATTTACATGTATGTTATTACAGAGTACCCTAATAATAATTCCAGGGGAGTATTGCATTATCCATAGAATAGAAAGAAGTAAAGGGATTAGAAGCAACACTTTTCAAACTGACGACAGCCCTCGATTTTCTGAAGTGCAGAAAGTGAGACTTCAGTGTCATTTTCAATCCTAAAGTCAAGCTCTTCCCCTCTACAGGCATGATTGTCTCAACCATCAATATATTTCGATAATTTTACCGATGTTTTAATCATGTACATTTAATGGGAGTGGATGATGACAACCTGCTTAAAACTGATCAACATCCAATGCATCCCTGCATTCAATGTATCTATCCAAAAATGATTTTGTTTCCTTACCCTAAAGCACTCATTAATTAATCGGCCCATAGGCAAGTCTTTCTTTTCAGTTTGCACTCAATACTTCTCTTAATTAACTTCATTTTTCCACTAGTTTGTTTTTATCTTATTGATGACTTTCGATAAATGCATATCGCATCGATATCAGGACTAAATGAGAATATTAATTATATAGATGATTCCTGCACTACAATTAAACTTGATAGAAATGCCACCATAATATGCTAAAAGGGAAAATGGATGAGCTACATTGAAAGTTATCATAAAAAAATTTGTAAAACGTGACAAAATATTCAAAAATTATTTTTCAAAATAGTTTATGAGCCTAAATATTGCCTTCAAAACGGCTAAATGCATCGATTCTGGAGAATTAGCTTGAAATGTACTATTACTTTAAGTCGCAAAAGCCTAGATCACGCGGTTTGGATTGAGAACTACAACAAACATGCGAAACAGGTCCGCACATGGTATACCGTCAGCGTGGCCTACTGAAGAAGGTGCGAGATCGTCTCCACCGCGGACTTCGGTTCGATTCCTGAGTCAGGCGAGTGTGGTCGGGGAATCAAGGGCGTTCGTGTCTTTTGTTGACGTAATGGTTGTCACTCTAATTAGATATTCAATGTACTACGACAGATCTCTGCTGTTAATATGAAGTTGCTAATTAATGTGAAAAGTCGTCACATGAAACGTTTCGGGCTTTTTATTAGAAAACGTACGATAGAAAGCCTTGTAACCACACGAATGGTGAACAGTAAAGGAGCTATAGGCCAACAGAAGCCACCATTGTGAATGCGATATCAAAAGACTGCAATCTATCAACCATTAATGTTTTTCAAGTAACGAAATATCGAGATAATTGGAGAAAGTGGCCATGTCGTGATCCTCAAGTCCCGGTGTAGGCAAAAGAGTAGCCAATTATACTGCAAACCAATAAACAAGAATGCAGAAAACGTTATTGGATAGCTATTGAAAGATACACTAATTATAAGCATTTTTAGCACTTTTGCAGGTTCATATTGCTTGAAGGTACATTGTTGAATATGTCTGTATCCATCACTTGGAGTGATGCACAAGAGTGAACTTGCCTTACTGGGAGCTCCAATGTCAGAGGAATGCATTCTTGACATAGTTTCTAGGAAAACAGAACCCATTTATCAAATATGCGAACGTTTGAAATTTGTCAACAGGCATATGGCTCTCTTTTTTGCTAGAAAACTGCTTCCTGATTCCAAGACTTGTATATCTTCTACGAACATTTCCCTAGGCCTATTTCGAGAAGTCATCATACTTGTTGGATCTAGATTCTACAATCAAATCATGTGTAGAATCAATCTTAAATGTATCCTTAGAAGGAAATTCATGGAAACAATCAAAACTTCCAATACGATGTGGTGGACTTGATGTACGACAAGCTTCTGATATAGCCCTACCAGCATTCATATCTTCACTAGCAGCATCCAGAGAACTTGTATTGAAAATCCTTCAATTCGTAAATGGATCTCTTCAAACACATGGCTCAGATGTTGCTGCCAAGAAATGGGTTTTGGCTTACCTTGATGCATATCCAGGAGCGAAGGAAAGTGTCCATCAAACCGCTTGGGATGATCGCTAATGCAAACCCCAATTTTCCAATCTTTTGGACAACGCTGATATTTTAGCTCGAGCTCGATTGCTAGCAGGCCAAATTCGTTATATTGGACCAATATAATGTATAGGTATTCAAGCAATACCTATCGCAAGCATCGGAACTATGTTGGACAATGAGACCCTATGAATATCAGCTGCCTTACGTGTTCGTGCTCCTGTTTGTAAGCAATTCCAATGCAAATGGCTTGTGTAGATGGTAATCAATAGGAATATACTTTCAGACAAAAGACAATCATTTTGTAGTGTTACTATATTGAGAATAATTGGCAGTATATGTTCGACTGCATTAAATTTTAGACGCTAATGACAGATACAGCTTTGTTCTTCACGTTTTTAAAATCAAATTCCGTTGCTCAAGAGTTGCAAACGTAAAAATGCAATACCGAAGCGCAAAGTTTATCTTCCCAACCTTCACCAGATACTGCCAACAAAATATTCCTGAAATGAATTGAGAATTTTCAATATGCATCTTATTTCACATTTGACTAATGAGTACATAATCTTTAATGTTTGCTATGTCTGGAAACATGATCCTTCAGGCATTCAACATTTTCTCACCGTCGCAAAAATTCAAATCATCATAAGATTCTGGAGGCGTCATGAAAACGAACACCTTCCATGTTATCAAACCCATAATACAAATAATTTGTCTTGCTTTTTGAAACGCATTAAGAAAATCAACTTAAAATGGCATTGGTTTATTGATTATTGTTTTCTCCGGAATGTCATGTTCCACGGTTTGCAGCATCTGTTTTGAATGTTGGCACCCGAAGTATTCGAAATCATTCATAGATGAATTATGAAATGCTTGCTTTTATCCTCTTCGATGGCAATCAATCAAAAGAGTTTGTCAATCTCTCTGATGCTGCATTCATTCTTTCAACTTCAAACATCATTCTAACATCTCGATGTATTGTAATTCAAATGAAGAAATGTGGAATTACATGAAGTACTATAGACGAATGAAGAGACTGGCGATGACAAATTCAAGTGAAGAAATAGTACTTTCCATGTGTAGTCTTAGGTATAGTGTGTATAGTTTCATTGCTTTCGGTGTAGTAGAATGTCATTGTAGTTCTATTGTTTACCTCCATTATCCACTTTCCACTTATCCACTCTTACCATTATCCACTTTGTGTAGTGTCAGATATAGTTCACTTGTAATCGGTGTAGTAGCATCGTTGTATTTCCATATTTTACCTCCACTTTTCCATTTTAATGGAAATTGGTTGTTTTATAATATCCATTTTTAATTTCCTTAACCTATGGTGACCAATGTCTTATTCTATTTCCACTATCAGCATCTGTAGTCGGTACAGTATATTAGACGTCTGCTTTGAACGTGTATACGGCAGTGTTTGGAATCTATGGTATTAGTACAAGTCGTAAGATTTCCATTTTTACCAGCAGATATTGGGCCAAAGCTGATCAATTTTAATTCGTTGCCACGAGAAAGCTACATTGAGTTCTTTTAAGAACTGATTAATCCAATGGTTACAGTAGCATTGCCTTTGTACACTTGCGGATTGGAGAACGCCATCAGTCCTCATTAGGACTACTTTAACTAATAATTTAAATTAGTAAGCATTATATTCTATTATAAATGGCTACTGGGATGACTTTCATCATCGTATGAGAAATCTAATTGACTTTTCATGAATTATTTATTATAAGGCTCTTGTGAAGGGTGACCGTACGCCGTCTGTCTTGCTCTCTGTATCTGTGCGTTTCTATCGAGTTTGTGTGCTCTTTTCTGGATAATTGCAAAAATTTTGGTTCTCTAGATGCCTCCTGAAACCGTCCGTCTGGGTGCATCACCGGTGATCTTAAATTTCTGCTTCCCCGGATGTTCCCGTGCTTTTTTGAGTGCCTCACATTATTTACCTCATCTGAGTTGGATTCATTCATTCGGCTGCTTCGGTGCGGTTCTTGTGGAATTCCCTATTGTGTGCAACGTGATACTATAGTTTTCTTTCGTCGCAAATCATAGAAATCTTGCTTTGCCCGTTAGTGGGGGTGATAACTCTAAAACCGTGCAAATTGAGGGTAGAGGGCCAGATTTTTGCCTATATCTTAATTTTCATCCTATGAACAATTCCTGATATGTATCTCTTTCTGTATTTCTGCATTTACGTCTCCCTGAAATACATTACACCAATGGGATTTCGCACAGACTTTAATGACTAAAAATAATTCTAGTGTTTAAATGCGGAAGCAAGAGTGGATGTTTCGTCATAGTGACGCAGTACACAAATATTTCAAAATTTACCAGCTGAAAATAGTAATAGCAAAAATCTATGGCAATGGCTATGACATCGGCTGAACCGGCACAAGTTTGGTCTCCTGGCTATTACACCGTCTGATCTGTTGCAATATTCTTCTATCTATATTATCACGCATCGTATTTCTCAGCTATATCAGATAACAGAATCACTCAATGTAACAAGGAGAGGTCTTTGTATCAGAAAGTGACTAGGCTCGCCTCTTTGTCTTTCATCGCCTTACATAGTCTTGCCTCACTCTAATTTTTGAGAAATTTAGTGGTTTCTGAAAAGAACTAAACAGATTTCTAGGCGACAAACGAATAATATAACAAAATCTCAATTTTCAAGTGCTGTTGATAATTTTATCTATTTCTTATTTGAGGCAATCAGCATTATCTGGGGCCCGTTTCATTAAATAAATTAGTGCTCTATATCAGTGTGGAAAATGTTTTGCGTTTCATAAAATAAATTTAAAGCAGTGATTTAAACAGTCGAAATTAGCAGCGCTTCACAAAACCACATATTAAGCAGTGATTTATATTAGTCCCAGTCCCACACTGCTTAATATTTGGTTTTGTGAAATGCTGTTAATTTCGACTGCCTAATCAGTATTATTAAGCAGTCTGCAGAGGAATTGCGTTTCAAAAAGAAGTATCAGCAGTGCTCGAAATTTGAAGATATGGAAATTCACTGATAGAAATGTGAAAATTTTTATCAACCTCAAGAGTTTGATAAATATGTGAATGATCGTCGAGAAAGTTATGGAAACTTAAAATATCGGAGAAATTACTGAAAATATAACTTGAAAATGGAAAAATGGCTTTTGATTCTCAATTCTATTGTCAGTAGTAAACTATTTGTGAGAAGGGCACATTTGCAAGCTGTTTTTTTGAAAATTTTTTCCTTTGAAAAGTGGCAATTCTGTGACGAAGAAACGTCCGATAACAACAAAATTATAGTGGGTTTCAATTTCTTTCGTGTAATGAGGTATGGAAGAATTTCGTCATTCAAAGTCGTCATAAAATCATTTCAATATTAGAAGACCTTGAGATATTGATTTTTACATACATCGACAACAGCAAGCAAAATGGATTCTCAAATACTCTCTAAATTTGTAGTCGCGCAATTGACAGCCGGAAACATTTTCGACTCATAATTTTTTTACCACCTAAACAAATGCAGCCATCCGAGAGACAAAAGCAAAACGAATCTCATGCACATTCTTTCAGAAAACGAAATACAGCCTAACCAAAGCTACAAGAAGCCCCGATCATCCCATCAAGTTTAATAGAAAGTCATAGAAAACCTTGTCCAACAGGGTATTGAATCTCCAATTTTTAAAAACACAGCTAGTCACAACATCCTTTACTCACTGCAGACAACTAAGTAGAATTACAAAGATGTTCGACAGCACCGTACTCAGCATCAATCCAAATTTTAGCAACTTCTATGCTCCGAACTGTCCTTCAGGGCCTACACAAGATGACCGACATGAATATTGAATTTCAAACTCTCAGTCAAAAAGTCACAACTCCCATTCTTCATTGCCGAAAATTCTGTAGAGCTACAGCAATGCTCCACGGTACCTCTATCACCTTCACATTAAGTTTCATCAAAATCCAAACAGTGCCCTGTCCTACAGAGAATTTATAAGCTAAAAACAACAGCTTACGCAGCTGATTTTCAAATTTTCAAAAACACAGCTATACGAAACTACTGTTCCTCGTTGCAGACAATTCCGTAGAGCCACACCAACGTTCTATGGCATCTCACTCACATTTGCGTGAATTTTCATCAAAATCCATGCAGTGCTTTGTCCTATAGGGCCTACACAAGATGACCGCTTTAATCGAATTTCAAATTTTCAAAAATAAAGGTAGTCACAACTCCCATTCTTCATTGCCGAAAATTCTGTAGAGCTACAGCAATGCTTCACTGCACGTCTATCACCTTCACATTAAGTTTCATCAAAATCCAAACAGTGCCCTGTACTACAGAGAATTTATAAGCTAAAAACAACAGCTTACGCAGCTGATTTTCAAATTTTCAAAAACACAGCTAGTCACAACTACTGTTCCTCGTTGCAGACAATTCCGTAGAGCTACACCAACGTTCTATGGCATCTCACTCACATTTGCGTGAATTTTCATCAAATCCATGCAGTGCTTTGTCCTATAGGGCCTACACAAGATGACCGCTTTAATCGAATTTCAAATTTTCAAAAACAAAGGTAGTCACAACTCCCATTCTTCATTGCCGAAAATTCTGTAGAGCTACAGAAATGCTCCACGGTACCTCTATCACCTTCACATTAAGTTTCATCAAAATCCAAACAGTGCCCTGTCCTACAGAGAATTTATAAGCTAAAAACAACAGCTTACGCAGCTGATTTTCAAATTTTCAAAAACACAGCTAGTCACAACTACTGTTCCTCGTTGCAGACAATTCCGTAGAGCCACACCAACGTTCTATGGCATCTCACTCACATTTGCGTGAATTTTCATCAAAATCCATGCAGTGCTTTGTCCTATAGGGCCTACACAAGATGACCGTTTTAATCGAATTTCAAATTTTCAAAAACAAAGGTAGTCACAACTCCCATTTTTCATTGCCGAAAATTCTGTAGAGCTACAGAAATGCTCCACGGTACCTCTATCACCTTCACATTAAGTTTCATCAAAATCCAAACAGTGCCCTGTCCTACAGAGAATTTATAAGCTAAAAACAACAGCTTACGCAGCTGATTTTCAAATTTTCAAAAACACAGCTAGTCACAACTACTGTTCCTCGTTGCAGACAATTCCGTAGAGCTACACCAACGTTCTATGGCATCTCACTCACATTTGCGTGAATTTTCATCAAAATCCATGCAGTGCTTTGTCCTATAGGGCCTACACAAGATGACCGCTTTAATCGAATTTCAAATTTTCAAAAACAAAGGTAGTCACAACTCCCATTCTTCATTGCCGAAAATTCTGTAGAGCTACAGCAATGCTTCACTGCACGTCTATCACCTTCACATTAAGTTTCATCAAAATCCAAACAGTGCCCTGTCCTACAGAGAATTTATAAGCTAAAAACAACAGCTTACGCAGCTGATTTTCAAATTTTCAAAAACACAGCTAGTCACAACTACTGTTCCTCGTTGCAGACAATTCCGTAGAGCTACACCAACGTTCTATGGCATCTCACTCACATTTGCGTGAATTTTCATCAAAATCCATGCAGTGCTTTGTCCTATAGGGCCTACACAAGATGACCGCTTTAATCGAATTTCAAATTTTCCAAAAACAAAGGTAGTCACAACTCCCATTCTTCATTGCCGAAAATTCTGTAGAGCTACAGAAACGTTCCATGGCATCTCACTCAGAGTTACATCAGGTTTCTTTAAATTCCATGTAATATTCTGTCCTACAGATCCTTCGGAAGTTTGAAAACATGGCCTACTGATTGAAAATCTGCCGTTTTCAGACCACAACTCCTTCGCATCTTTGCGGACTTTTTCTGCTGCATGATGTGCATTCTGTAGTGAGGTCAGATACGACCACCCGTTTTTGTTAAATGGGACCCACTACGTAGAGGAGGAAGTATAAGTTTTTTTTATACTTCCTCCTCTACGTAGTGGGTCCCATTGAATTTCCGAAAATTCAAATTGTTGAAAATAATCAAAATATGTTTTGGTCTTTTGATGTAATTCTACCAAAAAGGAGCACCAACATGGCACCGGAACCTATAAAAAATGACATCAGGAAACGAGCAAAAATTTTTGGAAGATACCAGGAGAACTTCTTTCAGAATAGTGCTCCCTGAAAACTAGGTTTTCTACATAGATGTGCAATCTTTCATAGTACATTTTCCCACAGCCATGTTTTAAAGCCATCTTTTAAAACCATGCTCTCCAAAAATGAGTTTCATACCGTGTTATACACGAGATTGCATAGTAGAGTTAGCAAAAAAGTATTTCAATCCGTTTCTTCAAATAATATACTATCAATACTATCAATTGAATTTTCAGCATGCCTCATCGTTGACAAAAAATATACACAACACCTTTAAAACGTCAAGAAAAACATTAGTGATTCTGGCTCAATTGCAAGCGAAGTCTGCCACACTTTCACATGACGATTCTCGAAACGGCATTACAAAAAAACGGCAACCAATCGATGACTCTGACAAGAAAAACAATTCATGCAATCATGGAATGTTTTGTGTCAATTTTTGTGTCATGCAATCATCGAACCAATTTTTAAACTTTTCCATATTATCTTCGCAACAAAGCTTCATGACGTCAGCAAGACATTTGTTACCCTAACTGAATTGTAACCAAAGTCTGTCCACACCTTCTCATGATAATACTCCATAGGGTGCTACAACGCAACAAGCAACGGAAAGCATTGACCTGAGAAACAACTTATGCAATCATCGGAATTTTCCATCACCTCTCGAATTTCACATCAGTTTCTTCGCAACATGACTTCACATCGCCAAGAAAAACCTTGATGACTCTGGCTCAGTTGCAACCAAGGTCTGTCCACACCTTCTCATGATAATACTCCATGGGGTGCTACAACGCAACAAGCAACGGAAAGCATTGACCTGAGAAACAACTCATGCAATCATCGGAATTTCCATCACCTCTCGAATTTCACATCAGTTTCTTCGCAACATGACTTCACATCGTCAAGAAAAACCTTGATGATTCTGGCTCAGTTGCAACCAAAGTCTGTTCATGCCTTCTTATCATCATTTTCTCTATACGACTTTGCAAAACAACATCCAACCGACGACTCTGAACTGAGAAGCAACTGATGGAATCATTTGAATTTTCCATCACCTCTCGAAATTTTTTCAAGTCGTTTTCTTCGCATCATGAATGCAACTTCATGGCTTCAGTAAAACATTAGTGATTCCGCTTCCTCTGCAACCAGAGTCTTTTCATACCCTCTTATCACCATTCTCCAAACGACTTTGCAAAACAACATCCAACCGACGACTCTGACCTGAGAAGCAACTGATGGAATCATTTGAATTTTCCATCACCTCTCGAATTTCACATCAGTTTCTTCGCAACATGACTTCACATCGCCAAGAAAAACCTTGATGATTCTGGCTCAGTTGCAACCAAGGTCTGTCCACACCTTCTCATGATAATACTCCATGGGGTGCTACAACGCAACAAGCAACGGAAAGCATTGACCTGAGAAACAACTCATGCAATCATCGGAATTTCCATCACCTCTCGAATTTCACATCAGTTTCTTCGCAACATGACTTCACATCGCCAAGAAAAACCTTGATGACTCTGGCTCAGTTGCAACCAAAGTAGGTCCACACCTTCTCATGATCATTCTTAGGAGCACGCCCGTTGTCTACATTCATATACCGGAGCGCGACCGATGACGAAAATTGGACGCTCGAAAACACCCGTAGTCTGAATTCATGAACTCACGCACTCTACTCCGGTTGTCGATATTCTTGCCTTGGACACCTGATTTCAGACATCGGGCGTGTTCAGGCGCACAAATGTATACCTTCGTGTGCTCTGGCGTATGAATATAGACATCGGGTGCGCTCAGTCGTGTGAATTCTTACCTCGAACGGGTGTACTTGTGCGTGCTCGGTCGCATCAATCTAGACCGCGGCGGGCTTACTCGTGCTTGTGAATCTAGGCTTCGGGCATTGATTAGTGTGATCAAACATAGAAGAAGTTATGGGAAATGCAAGAAACATACATCAATCCATCATATCTAGAAAATCCGAATCGATAGCTCTGCTCATCAGTCATCCCACACAATTTCATCTGTATTCACTCAAATATTTAAACTGCGGATATCTCTACAAAGGAAGACTTCTTTGAGAGCTGTCACTGCATATCAATGCATATGTATAATTACACGAATCTGTGGATGCTCACCTGATCCAAACCGCTTGATCATATTTTTCATTGCTCATTTCAATTCGAAATCTCAGAATTCAAGTGCTACATGTCGCCTATTAGTCAGGGAGTTGTGTGGGTAAGCTTAGCTGTGATTGAGGCAGGATCGTCAAAGTTTTGGCCACCGCTGTGATTGCCATTTTCAGATGCAGATCCACAATTGAAATGATGCTGTGAGCATAGATCTACAATGTACTTGACGAAGTACTTTATCTCGGAGAAGTGGTTCTCAAGCTAGAGTTATCCTTGCTCTTGTGTTTTGAAACGCTACGGAGAATGATACTGAGGCTTTGGGCAACTCCGGTATTGATTGAGGCAGTAGGCCTGCTAACAAAGTTTTTGCCCTAACAGCTTGAAGATATGATCGAAAACTATTTTTTGTAAAAATGGTGAAAATGTGTGATGATTGCGTGAAATTTTCTCCGGCCAGATTTGCCGGTTAACGCTTGTATTTTGATACTCTGGAGATAAAATTGTGAATGTATGGGGTAAGTTTTGTTTCAATTGAGGCAAATTCGCAAAGTATTCGCTGTAGATGTAAAGTTGTTCTTGAAAATTATAGTTTTGTAAAATTGGTGAAAACATGTATTTATTGCGTAAAATGTTTCTCAGGACAGATTTGTCCGTTGGGTGTTCCTGTTTGATGTGATCTAGAGAATGACACTAAGAAGGGATGCACCAACATTTAAACGAAATTATCTATAATTTGAATGCTTTGGGTATTGACTGATTTATTCAGTGAACCTTTTTATTATGCAGTGGCTATTACACCCGGTATTAAAGCCTGTACAAAAGTCTTCCATATCTATCAACACGCCTCATGTTTATTAGCTACAAGCATGGCTGCAGATCATTCAATAAGACAAAAAAATTTCATTAGAATGAGTCTTGACTCGTTGCTTGTCTTGCTTAGCCCTGCTTGGTTTATCTTCGTCTTCGATGTTTTCTGAGATACTTAGTGATTTCTTAAGCGAAGCAAACTTAATTCCCCACGGTGATTCGGAAACTCTTAATGTAACAAAGTTTAATTTAGTGCTTAATTAAAGTAGATACTTTCCATAATATCTCACTTATCTATTAGGTAATCAGTCTTGCTGGCTAATTCGGTGTAACAATCGCCAGATTAAAATTGTTCCAGCTCAGCCAGTGTAATAGCCATTACCTATTAATTTTGTCCTAAACGTCAGCTGGAAAAATCTACCTCTCTCCAAATGTGACATATTTTGTACGCCGCTCCACTTGCGAGTCGTACATTAATTATTTAACGCAAAAATACCCTCATTTATGAGTTTTTGGATTTCGTGTACTTTATTAGTTTTCATTTTGACCTTCGATGTATTTTAGCCGCCACTACAAGCATTTGTCTTTGTAGAAATATTTGAATGAGCGACCTACTTTCAATTGTTGTCGATACATTATTTAACGAAATGCTATATTTACTAAAAAATGTGAGACGATCTCCACCATGTCATAAATAACCGCAAATTGTTCAAAATCGATTACAACGATACTGTGGGTGTATGCTTGCATTACACCAGCTGATGTCATTCTTAAAACACATTAAGTTCACCAAACTGTATTTATATCATCAATTTCGTTAAGTCTTAAGTACAATTTCACCATTCAACTTGTTTATTATATTGGAGCACGTGTCATTTCAGATAAACATTTTGCAGCTGACTAAAATTAAACTTCGCTGATTATTGTTACCATAGTGACGCTTGCAAATGTAGCAGCAGTGAATTGCGGCGGACTAAAACAATTAATATCTTAGATAGGGATTCTCCATGTAAAACAGCATTTTTTGGCTGATGACTATGCGTCAAATATAAAAGTGTCCGAAGAGATACATATCAAGATAGAATACTCATACCTTAATCTGTATTTGAGCAAAAATCTGGACCTCTACCCTCTATTTGCACGGTTCAGCCTTTATTGTCGACTTAGCACCCCAACTACGTGTGATGACAGTGTGATGAACAGGCGGGACCACAGAATTAGACAGGTCGTCTCTTGTTCTGTTTGACTAGAAAGGAAGCATCGGAACATGTAACGTTAATGACATGGCACAATCTGCTGACATGATACCACATCAATCGAACAATGAGCATCCAGTTCTAAAATTAAATACGACAAACTGTGCGAAGTTTCAGTCACTGTTATCAACCGGATCACAAAGCAAATAGACACACTTGATGTCAAGCTCTACAGAGAAGTTTGTGAGCATTTTTCGTGCGCCTGAAAATTTTTATAATATTTATCAGAGGGTCCAACAACATCGAGAAAACTTTTCCGCAATGATCTGAATTCTTCGAATCTGAAGGAATCGTGTCGATCGGAGCATTTTGAAGGAATTCAGAGCAATCCGCAAGCGACGCACGACAATTTTTCCTATCTCTGCAAGGTACTAAACATTTCTTTTTGCCCACTTAGCAAGTTCCTGCATGTGCTATCTATTTGAATCAGTTTGCACACAGAGCAAAGTGATAAGCTTAAAATAATCTAATTCTGTGGCTGCGACTATCAGTTGTAACCTTGAATCAGCTATCATCGGATGACAATTGTAAGACCCCATCGGCGAATAAAAGGTGAATATTGATTTTTTTCATCACGTCAATTACGTCAATTACATCAAGCTTCTTACGGCAGCCATAAGTCAGCTTCCAATATAGTAAATGACTATGGCATCCAGACAAATGAGATCGAATTCACTGACTGCGGAACAATGGACGTTTTGCAACGTCAAGTTATATCCATGCCATTATTGATGAGCTGAAGATAGATTTACTCAAGTCAATCGCAGAGGACTTTCATCGCCTTGAATCTCACATTATTTCGCTCAAAAACGGAGTTGTGAAAGTAAAGACTTCTGTAGAGAATTTTAAGACCTCTCAGGGAACGCATGAGTGAGAACTTAACAGCATAAATACTGCCTTAAGTAAATCTTTGAATGACATATGCATAAATCAGCAGGAAATTCTTACGCCTCAGCCACACTGAAAGCAAAGCAAACACGAGCGTCCCGAGCAAACGTGAACAAAAGTAAGTCCGCAAGCTATTAATCGCTCTGGCTTGCTTTGCTCTCTGTGCGGCTGTCTCCACCTGCTGTGATGGTGACTTTATATTTGCTCCAAAACGCTTTGCTCGGAAACACTGGGAAAAGCTCGCAGTGTGGCTGAGGCCTTAACCAAGTTGAGGAGGGAGAGCTACGTAGAATGAATTTGGCTATATCCGGAATCTCGGAGTCATTGAGCGGAACTGTCGAGGAGCGAAAATCTCATAACTAAGTATCACTCAAAGAAATTTTGAATGATCTTCAGTTATCACATTGCGAGTTTAAGGCAATTCATAGAATTAGGAAAGCACTTTCTAATGCAACACGTTTATTGCGGGTTGCATTTGAATATATGAGGACTAAATCAAGTGTTTTGAAGTCTGCGGGGAAATTGAGGGTTATGCAAAAATATAAACGAACATAACCGGGAACGTACTCCTATGCAACAACAAGAACAAAAATGAACTTAAAAGAATAAGAGAAAATAACGAGAATGTAAAGATTCATCGTGGTCGCATCATCCAGGTCGATGAACTCATCAACATTTTCATTGATGACGTTTTTACCTAAACAGAGAAAAGATGTCCCATGCATATGGCATTGTAATGCCCGTTCTATATTTGCAAAGCTAGACGAGGCTCGTGTCATATTGTTAGATACTAAACTGTCAATAGATATTTTTTCATGTTGTGAGACGTAATTTAATGACAAGATGGATGATCAGCTGATTCATGTGCCTGGATTTGCGTGTTTTCGAGATGATCGATGTGACTGAATCAGTAGTGGTGTAGCGACATGGGTGCGCAATGATATTGAATGTGAAAGCCTTTTCTGAAGCCACCTGTAGATATTCAGTGTACTTGTGTTATTGTCTATGCACGTTTCTCCAATACTTGCTATCCGTGACTGTCCTGTTATAAATGAATTTATAATACAAAAAAATTCACGGTATATTGGAGTGTCACACTGATCATGACATTACCATTTGTGGAGATTTGAGTCGGTTTAATGTTTCCCATCTTTGTCAAAACCTTAATTTAATTAATATCAATTGTAAGCCTACCTATGGTGAAGCAGAATTAGATTACAGTTTGCTGTCAAACACGATATCTGATTATTATGTTATTTCTGTCACTGCTCCATTGGATGTATCATCCATACCACATAAATGTTTGACAACTCAGCCTGTGATGCAGAATTTTGAAAGACGTTCAAATTGTTGTGTTCGAATGGTTTAAGACATGCGACTTTCCTATGTCAGTGATTTCATGCATCATTTAAGTACAGTCAGTTGGGACTTCATTCTTGAAATTCATTTGTCATTAAATGAGAAAGTTACATCGTTTCACTGCATTTTAAAGGATTTAGCTGTAAGGTGTATCCCTCTTTCTTTTGTTACTCAAACGCCAAAGGAAAGGCCATGGATTGCCGTTGTTCACAAGTCTATTATAAATGCACGATGGAATGCATTCGATGTGGAAATTTTGAAATTGACAACCATCTGAAGCTGAAAATACGTGAAACGTCTGGGCAGAGTTTCTAAGGAAGAAACGGGCCGCAAAGAACAATATCTGCACTGCTGTGCACTCTAATCTCGGTACTCGAGAGAGAAACCCAATTGACAATATATTTTCACAATTTCGTAGCGTAGATGAGGGATATGGGAATTGATCAGCAAAGCTTTGAAGGGCAACTTACAGGTGAAAAACCTATTGATCTTGACCCTGACATCAGCAATTTTGATGTCTGGAATTGTCCTGTGAGCATATCGAGAGTTTTTCGTCTCCTTGAGACTCTAAATACAAAGAAGTCGTCTTTCGATATCCCAAATCAGTTATACCAAGTAGCTGCACCCTTCATTGTGAGTGCGTTGGCACATCTTTTTAAATGCTCTATTGCTCAGGATATAATGCCAGATACATGGAAAACCTGTGCAGTAGCGCCATTTCCTAAAATCTCGAAGCCACCTCTGAACGACATACGGCCAATTAGTATACTACCGACACCTGCAAAACTTGTAGAAATTGTTGTGCTAGAATCAGTGAAGAAGGCATTGATAGACAATTTTGACAATAATCAATTTGGCTTTCGTCCCGGTTCATCTTCACTTTGCGCCTTGACGTCAATTGAGGAGTGTGTTTCAAGATAATTGGATGACTACTCAACACCTCCTGCTGTGGTAATAGCCTATGATTTTTCGAAAGCATTTGACAAGCTGCCACACCATCAAATAATCAGTAGACTAATTGAGCTAATTGAGCTAATTGAGCTACGCTTCCCTAATGGCTTTATTAGGTGAATATCATCTTCTCTTGACCAACGTAAACAGTTCGTGCGTTTTGGAGTTCACAAGAGCAGTAGTACAATGATTGCTACTTTTGGGATTCCCCAAGGATGGAAACAAAAGACTTGAAGCTATTTGCAACGAACACAATAGAATTCTGACTTGGTCAAATGAGGTTGGTCTGCCCATCAATCTCAAGAAGTCAAGATGTCTTAACATAAAGAAAGTTGAGAACTGCCAAACGCCTGATATTCGGGATGTGAAAACGGTAGATACCCTGACGATCTAAGAGGTGGCATTCAATTCAAGATGGACTTTCGCAAACCACATCGCTGAGATAATCTCTTTTGCTTCACGGCGACTATATGCTATCAGAATTTTGAAGCCATCCTTTTCGAAACGTCAGTTGATAGCTACATAGCATCCTTTGTGAGATCTGCAATAGAATATTGTGCAACTCTGCTTTTGGGTTTATCCCTTGGTAACTCCAATTTGACTGACTACAAATTAGATTTCATCTGGTAATTTGTGTCAAAGAGTGTCGATCACATTTTCTGTCTCCCTTGGCTCTCCGACGTAAGACTTTATCGATCAGATTCTTAAGTAAGATCATGTGTCCTTCTCATGTATTACACTCACTGCTTCCCGTTGTATCATACTGAGGATGATGCCTGTTACCAAAGCGAAGAACTGTGAAGAGAGGCAGATCTTCTTTCCATCTTGGTTGCTCTACGTACAATTGTGAAGTTACTCGTTAGTGCGTTTCACCTTTTACAACTGCTCATTTGTTGAAGTGTGATGATAAAAGTGTGAGATTGATTTTTAAGTCCAATGTTGAATTTTATAATTTATAACTCCTCTCTTTACTTTGTCATCACTTTCGTAAAATTGCTATTATCGCTTGTATCCGATTTCCATTGAAGCAAATACACGCTTATTATTATTATTATAAAGGTTTAACACACACATGCATCATAATGTAACTGCTACATGTGATTAACTGGACTTCATGTTCCATAGCTTCCTGACTTCGTTGCGGTGGTGTTGGCAGCACTCCTGATTGCTTTCTGCTAGAAATCTATCTCTTACCGGTTGAAAACAATACAAAGCACAAATGAACAATAACGAGATCGCATTCACAAAAGGCAAAGTGTCAGCCTTGTATTCAGAATCTACTTCACATACAGCAAGGAAAAGCAAGGTAGGAGGAGGATAGGAAAAAGGACAACTGGCAAGGCGCAACGGCTCGGACCGGCCCGTGATCCCCTCCCCCCGCATTCCCCGCTTCGGCGGCCCTGCCGCCCCCTCCCGGCCCCCCGCTTCCCGCTTCGCCCCCACCCCACATTAACGGCCATGCCCACATTCCCCTCTTGCGCTGCCTCAGTCCCCATGAATTCGTTGAAACGCTATGATCCTGTTTTACGAATGTAACATTGGCCAAATGACAGATCAACTTAGGTGATGCCCATCGACTTGGTTATTTATGATTGTAATCACCAGCTACGTAGTCACAGGAGTACGTAGAGTCAACTTATGCAAGTCTCAATTAGGGCTTAGGACAGTATTCTTGGCCAGCTCGTTCTTCCTGATGTGAAGTCCCATAGAAAATTAGTATGGAGTATTCTTATAAACTATTCGTTCCGTCGTTCACTGCGACCTACGAGATGGCGTAATTCACAACTTACGTCACTGTTAAAAAGAGAGTGGAGAAAGTTAGATCAGTCAAAAATCAACGATATCATCGAATCAATGCCTAGACGAATTGGTAATGTCATTGACAATAAGGGTAGGGTCACAAAATATTAGCTTCTTAAGAACCGTTACTGTATCATAGATTATCAGATTATATAAGGACATTTAAATATATTAGGAACATGAAATAACATGAAAAATGCTTTCTGTATCATACTTATGTTTTATTTAGTCAAATTTTAGGATGATCCACTTTTTATGAAACGGACTGTAGCTATTTCTTCCGACTGTGTCTTTCTACATCATGCACATATATTTAATCGATATTTTTCTTGTTAAATAACCGGGACTAGTGTTCATTGCCTCATCAGCACTTGTCTAAAATTTTTTCTTATGTAGTTAAGGTAGAACTGAGGCCTACTCAAACCATTGAATCCTCGTGAAGCAGAATGTGACAGAAAGCTGCATCAAAACTTTATATTACCACAGCATATTTTGCACTTCAAATAAATACCCTGTCATTTATGACAAGCAGTCATATTTTTTTATAGCTGACAATTTGCAAAAAGCTTTTAGTCTTAGGAAGGTTATTAGGCCCTACTGGTCCCTGTTAGACTACTCTATAGGCCTTTGTCATTGAAAAATATAT